>JANAVB010042432.1:5000-58864 GCA_029216955.1 Iris pallida
CACAGGCTAGCATCTACTACTAACCCTCGTCCCTAACGTGGACTCACAGGCTAGCATCACCCATGTCCCTAGTGTGGACTCGCATGTAAACCCTATACTACTACCCTCGGTCTCTAGTGTGGACTCACAGGCTAGCATCTACTACTACCTCGTCCCTAACGTGGACTCGCAGGCTAGCATCACCCTCGTCCCTCGTGGACTCGCTTGTGGACCAATAACTACTAACCCTCGTCCCTATCGTGGACTCGTAGGTTAGCCTCAAGGTTCAAGACACGGAGGCACGACTCAATCAAGGCACGACCAATAAGACGCAAGGCTAACTGTGAACACGGGCTACAAATCAATGATACCAATATATGAACAGGATATGAAAGATACTTATCAATAACATGAGAAAAACTGGATAATAAATAAGACAGTACATGTAAATAAAGCTGTATAGAAAGGCAAGGTATACTTGCCTGGAGTTACACACAGATCAACAAATACAGTCAACTGCCAAGCCATGAAGTCCAAGTCCTCACAACTATCTCCGAAAGCTGAAATAAACATCGCCAACAATCTCAGAATAGTCAAATTAGCTAGGATTGCCTGTCCTTAAGTCCAATTCTGGACACAGGGGCAAAACGGTAATTTTGGGCAAAAACGATATCCCGTTGGACCCGCTTTGCACCAAAAAGCGTGCCAGAGTCAAAGGTCTCTAAAGTTGTCAAACTACATGTCTACGGATCCAATTTTCTGATCGAACCCAACCGTATGTCCAGAGTGGTTCCGGCGGGCCGTGCACAAATCGCCGTTGAGTGGAACCGTAGGGCCCGCAAAACGGTGATTTTGTAACGGTCTCAGAATTGGACCAAACTTGGCATCAGGACCAAAAAAATGATACGGTTCTGTGGCACAAGTTTTGTCTCGATTTGACGAGCGTGCACAAAGTAA
Source organism: Iris pallida (assembly GCA_029216955.1). NCBI lineage: Eukaryota > Viridiplantae > Streptophyta > Magnoliopsida > Asparagales > Iridaceae > Iris > Iris pallida. The sequence goes on from JANAVB010042432.1 coordinate 5,937, forward strand.
TTGGAGAATTTGTAAAGTGCACGATACGGTGAATTTCGACGGATACGCATCAAATTCGTTGCGCACACGCGACCAATTTGAATTCCGTCAAAGCCCACGCGACCACGAAGATGTTACGCAGCTTTCGATGCCTTCGGTTCACGACCACGTCGCCCGGTTGGCGGGACGGACATCGTATCGAGGGATTTTTATGTTTTACTATTTTGAAGATGATTTTTCTAAACTTTAAGCCGGTGTAATATACTGTTAATTAACTAGAATTAAAGTGGCAGTGGGGTTTTAATCTCTATATGTATCCTACATATCTGTTCAAATAGATTTCCGAATCGATCTACGGATTTGCGAGAAATCGCCTTCCAAGTTGGATAGTTGGCTATCCTATATGTCCTGTTTAGAATAGGTTTTTCGGGATTTTTGCGATATTCCTGATCGGTATCGTCTAACATAATTAATTCTACCTGAACAGTATTGAAGGGGTCACTAGGCTCTCCGTAGCAATTTACAGAATCGAAAATGGACAATTGTTGATAGAGAAAATATACCGCGAAGTCGGGGAGATCGGGCTGCTGCTCGCTCTGTTTCGCGCGCGTGTCTTCTCGGTGCGCGCAGCGGCCGATTCCGGTGACTCGTGGCGGTTGCCGCGACGTCGGGTTGGCCGCCCAGGGGTTGGGGGAAGGGTGGCGTATCGAGTTTAGGGTTAGGTTTGATCGACACTCCCACGCTCTCTCTCTCTCTCTCTCGGATACTATAATACATTGCACAGTTGAACGAAATAGGGGTTGGCTCTACTAAGCTGGGTTTGCTGCTGTTACTTGGTTTTTGTATGGGCTATGCTCGTTTTGGTTAGCTGATGTGGAGTTGGGGTCGGTTTCCTAGTGGGCTGCTAATTGCTATGATGTCTCGTTAATACATATATGCATTAATATATATATTATTTATATATGCATTATTATATATATATATATATATATATATTATATATATATATATATATATATATATAATATATATATATATATATTATATATATATATATATACTTACCTCATTACATATATATTAATCTACACATATTATATATATGTATTTAATAGCATTAATATATATATATATATATATCTATATATATATATTATATATATATATATAATATATATTTATATATATAAAATATATATATATATATATATAATATATTATAAAATAATATATATATATATTTTAATATATGCATTAATATATATATATTATATATATATATAATATAAATATATATATATATATATATATATATATATACTTACACTCATTACATATATATAATCTATACACATATATAATATGCGTATATTTGTATACACATATATCTATATTTATACTCGTACACACACATATATTTATATCTACATACGCATATATGCGTATATATATGCATGGCTCTCTCTCTCTCTCTCCTCTCTCTCTCTCTCTCCAACTATAAGCATCCATATATGCTCTATAATAATAATAACAGTATAGTAATAATAATAATGACAATAATAATATATAATAATATAATATAATAATAATAATATATAATAATATTATTATTAATAATAATAATAATAACAAAATGCAATAAATAATAATGGTGTGTATACCACCATGCACAGTCTAAAATCCTAAAATGCCCAAGGACCTATATATATACAATTATCATTGGATATTATTAATATTGATATTTAAAATATTTATTAATAAAATATATAGAATCATGCATTAAATCATAAAACTGATATACGACAAAATCACACCAACAATATATCAACATGAACGTTTTTGGACGGGTCGGACTACATGGGCTCAGCTCAGTTCGGGTCCAGTCCAGTCTGGTTTGGTACAACCGGTCTCCCGAAAACTCATTTATATAATTAACTAATAAATAAAGTCTTCGGTACGGGTTAAGTCGCAACTTAATCTGGTTTTCCTAGTTAGGATATCACTATGGCTCGGGCTTCCCTATCGGGCTAATACACTAGCCAAAGCACGCCATGGCACTATCCGTGCCACGATTTCTAGTTACCTTGCTCTCCAAATTTAATCATGATTAAAATCATCTACCGCCATAATAACTAATTAATTATTTACAGAATTCTAAAATTACCATTTAAATCAAATAAATAAATAAATAAATATTTTAAAAAATCCGGGAAGGGAAGCTACAGCAGCAGACTAAAGGAGGCCAGCAGGGGCGAGCTTTCGCCATGGCAGCGGAGGATGCCGAGGCAGTAGGCGATCTGATAGCAGGTTCTGTTCTTATCGACTCTTTTCCTGCATTCGCATTATTTGATTTGGGTGCTTCCCATAGCTTCGTGTCTGTATCTTTTGCCTTTAGACACAGCTTTCTTCTGAACCTTTGCCTAGGACTTGCAAGATCACGACTGGGGGTGGTATTATCCTCGTCAGTGATGTTTGCAAGGATCAGAGAGTAGTTTTGGAAGGCCGAGAACTGGATGTGAGTCTGCTCGTGATGCCACTACCGAACTATGATATTGTACTCGGTATGGATTGGTTGAGCAGGCACCTTGCCAGTATAGATTGCCGGGGGTAGAGTTCTTTTCAGCATGCCAGGAGAGCCAGAGTTCGAGTTCACCAGGCTGGAGTCAGAGCAGAGCAGCAGAGTTTTCTGCGGAGCTTCAGCAGAGGAGCAGAGTGTGCCACATCCACTGATAGCTGAGTTTATGGATGTATTTTCGGAGGAGTTGCCAGGGTTGCCTCCGGACAGGATGTAGAGTTCTCTTTAGACTTGATACCCGGCGCAGAGCCGATATCTCAGCATGTCTATAGAGTGAACAATAGTGAGCTAGTGGAGTTAAAAAGCAGGTGGATGAGTTGCAGGACAAGGGCTTCATCCGATCGAGTTCTTCACCGTGGCATACGCCAGTACTCTTTGTACTGAAGAAGGATGGGTCGGTACGGATGTGTATCGACTACAGGGCACTCAAGCCTCACAATCAAGAACAAGTACCCGTTGCCGAGGATCGATGACCTGTTCGATCAGCTGAGCGGAGCAAGGTATTTTCCAAGATTGATCTGAGGTCAGGATATCATCAGGTAAAGGTGAAGAAGGAGGATATTCCGAAGACAGCTTTCAGGACTCGGTACGGCCAGTTTGAGTTCATGGTGATGTCGTTTGGGTTAACTAACGCCCCGGCGGTGTTCATGAACTTGATGAACAAGGTGTTCCACCAGTACTTGGACAAGTTCATGGTGGTGTTCATCGACGACATTTTGGTGTATTCGAAGACCCCAGAGGAGCATGAGGAGCATTTGAGAGTGGTTCTGGAGACTCTCAGGAAGGAGCAGCTTTACGGTAAGCTCTCGAAGTGTGAGTTCTTCTGGATCGAGTTGATTTCTTAGGTCATGTGGTGACCGGAGATGGGATCTCAGTCGACCCGAAGAAGATCAGAGCAGTTGAGGCATGGACAGCACCGAGTTCGGTCACAGAGATCAGGAGCTTTCTGGGATTGGCAGAATACTACAGGAGGTTTGTTCAAGATTTCTTCTGGATTGCAGAGCCATTGACTAGGCTGACCCGAAAGGACGCAGAGTTTGTCTGGTCAAAGGAGTGTCAGGTTGCTTTTGATGAGCTGAAGAAGCGACTGACAACAGCCCCAATTTTGACGTTGCCATCGGGATCAGGCGGGTTCACTATCTACAGTGACGCCTCAGGGAAGGGTTTGGGTTGTGTCTTGCAGCAGCATGGAAGGTGATTGCCTATGCATCCAGGCAGTTACGCCCGCATGAGAAGAACTACCCTACCCATGATTTGGAGTTGGCGACGGTTATCTTTGCTCTGAAGCTGTGGAAGCACAATCTATACGGAGAGCGTGTGGAGATCTTCACAGACCACAAGAGCTTGAAGTATGTGTTTACACAGAAAGAGCTCAACATGAGGCAGCACAGATGGTTGGAGTTGATGAAGGACTTCGACATTTCATTGCAGTACCATCCAGGGAAGGCCAATATGGTTGTCGATGCCTTGAGTAGGTATCCGGTAGCTATGTGCTTGACGATGGATCGTCATCTATTAGCAGATTTGTAGAGTTTAGGGATCGAGGTGATCGTGCCAGGAGTTCAGATGCAGATGTGGGGCTTGTAGATTCAGTCAGACTTGATGGAGAGGATCAAGTCAGCTCAGTTCGACGATGTTACTCTACGGTGTATCCGAGAGCAGGTTCGAGCAGGATTGGCAGATGTGGAGTTCATTATTACGGAGGACGGCACATTGAGGCACGGTTCCAGACTGTGTGTGCCTAGCGGAGAGCTTCGGGAGCAGGTTATACCCGAAGAATGTAGTATATCGCGAGACGGAGTTTGCAACAACTCAAATACACCGGGTCCGTCAAGGAGTATGTCGCGGAGTTCACCTGCCTGATGCTTTTCATTTCCACTATGGGCGAAAAAGATCGTCTGTTCCACTTCCTGAAGGGTCTACAACCAAGGCGGCATAAGAGTTGCAGAGGCAAGTTGTGTCAAATTTGAACGCGGCTGTTGCGGCAGCCGAGAAGCTGATGGAGTATCGACGGAGTGATGCCCTAAAGCCTAAGGAAAAGACCACCACCAAGTTCAATGGTGGGGGAGCGAACAAGAACAATGAAAATGGAGGCCTGCCGAAGGACAAGTGTTTGCAAAAACAAAAGTTGATCTTTATTTCACAAACTTTGTAAGAAGATTACAAGAATTCTGGGAAAGTACAACTGTAGGAATCCGATCTGAAGACGATCGCTTTATCCCTTGGACGATGTGAACTTTGAAGACGATAGCCTCTGAAGTTGAAGGCGATAGCCTCTAAAGAACGCATCCACTTGGACAAGAACTCCTGAACTCTCTGATTTTTTTCTCATTTTTCTGATCTCTATGTGATCCCCCTAGGAAGGACTTGAAACTCTATTTATAGAGTTCTGGAAATAACTCATTTTTAGTTATTCTGAATTGTGCAGGATGGATTGCGCATGCACTGGACTGCACAACCAATGAACTGCACTGGCAGTTGCTTGATCGTGGGCCAACTGTATGGGACACATAGCATCATTTGATTGAAACGCGCATGATCGTGTACAAACAGTTACCATGTAGTAAGCAATTGATGGTATGAATGCCACGTGTAAGTTGTCAGTTGTCTTGATGGAGTGCGCCACATGAACTACGCTGGCTTCAGATTGCGTTGGGTTTGGATTGCGCTGGATTTGGATTGCGCTGGCTTGAACTGCGCTGGCTGTACAGCTGTCCTCGAGCGCTGTGCTGCACAAGAAACGAACAGTTTCCTCGCTCTTCGAACTGTCAGCTGTCAGAAGATCTGATTCTGTCAGGTAATGATGACGTTGCCACGTCAGCTAGCGCACTTGGCTTGCTGCACAGTTCAGTTTGCGCAATCGAGTTAGTGCGCAATCTGTCATCTGCGTAGTTCATTTGAAGGATGCATACTTTGATTTTCCTGGCTTTGTTAATGGGTGCAACTTAATTTTTTAGGACCTACAAGACCCCCTTCAAAGTTTTTGAAATTTGAAAATATTCAAAGTTTCGAAATACTTTGAATTTTGATTTTAAAATCAAGTTGCGCATGAAATGACTTGTCTGCGCAAATGGAGGAGTCAGCTCCTATTTCTTCGGCGCAATCGAGGCGACTGTTCATTTTCGAAAACTATAAATAGTTCTCTTCTCCTCTCTGTTATTCTTTACTTGCTTCTAATCATCTGAGAGAGAAAATTCTTGAGCCCATTCCAACTCTTCTTCTTCCCCGTCGACACTGATGGCTCCAAAGCGCTCCACCGCCGAGAAGGGCAAGGCCCCCGCCGAGTCTTTGGCTCGGGCTCCGCCACGTATTTCTCGACATGAAGTCTCTCATCCCGCACTGCAAGGTAGTGAACTCGATCAAGGCCCCTTTTTAGGGTTCTTTTGATACTGTTGATCCTTCAAACTGATCTCTTTTTAGAGATTTGGTTATATTGTGCCGCCCTGTTTAGGATTTCGGTTGTACAAACCCAATAGTCTTCATTTTTATGAAGACTATTTTCTTGCGCAATCGATGGAAAGCGCTGGCAAAAGTCAGCGCAATCTGCTGATTTGCGTAAGGCTGTCCAGCGCAAACTGATGCTTTGCGCAAGTTATTCAGCACAATCTGATAGCTTGCACAAGTGGGTGAGTTGGCGCAATTGGATAGTTTGCGCATTGAAGCTGTTGTTGTGCAATCTATTGTTTTACAGACAGCGCAATCTGATGCTTTGTGCAATTTGCTGATTTTTTTGGACAGAATCTTTGATTTGCATATACTGAAGTCTGTCTTTCTGTTTGATGCAGTTAACATCAGAGGAGACCCAGAGTATGAAATCTTTGCAGGGACCCTTGCTGAACCAGAGTTTAAGGAAGATTTATCCCATGTAATATTTCTCCACTATGCTCTGCCATCTTCCCGTCAAGCCATCTTAGTGGTACAGGACAACGAAACTTTATTGAGTCTGATGAATGAGCAGCCTCTGCAGACTGCCGATGCCATTACTCATAAGAAACCCCTGTTTCTATTTGGAGAAGTTATTGATAAGAGTTTTCAGCCGAGACCTCGTGTTGAGCAGAGACTATTCCAGAGAAAGAAGAAAATAATACTGTTACCAGACATTGTCAGATGCCTCCCTCTATCCCGTTATGCCCATGCGAGCTATCCCAGGAGGATGGACTGGGATATTACCCTCTCCAGCAAGCAAGAACAGGAAATATTTGTGTAAAGAAAGGACCGAATAACAGGGATATGTTCTATAGCTCCTCTGAGCGTCACAGCACCCTGCTTAGAGGATTGAAGCCTGGTTGTATTCCACCAGAGAACTCTTCCTTGCTACTGCCGGTGAGGACACCGATCTTTGCAAATGAATTTGCAAAGGTTGAGGGAAGATACCCGGATCAGGACATCCATTAACAGGTCTGGTGAACCCAGACACAAAAGATGGAACTGCATAACCAATTGGATATTGGTTCAGTTTGAAGAAAAGCTCAAGGAGATTGAACTGTACCAACCGTTATTTTCTACTGTATACGGCTTTCAACCCAACCCTCATCTGTTCCTTGCTTTGGCAGAGAGGTATAACTTCAGGCAGGGACATTCATGACACCCTGCGGGGAAATTGGACTAGCTCTTCATGAAATAAAATATATCTCGAGCTTACCAATGGGAGACTTTCCTTATGAGGAATATGTTCCAACAAATGATGAGTTAGACCGACTTCGTCGAGAAAATGCAGAGATGGTGGCCGTTTTTGAAGAACTACTATGCCACTACAAAATTTGCTCCATATATTATAAGAATGGTTCTTCCGGCACTTGCTACTCATCAAAGTGGTTGCCCTATCTTTTCCTTAATCACATCATCATCGAGAAGAAGACTAAGGATCACGATATGTGTAACCCTACCTTCTTCAAACCACTCAGCTACAGTGAGGTGATAGGTTTGATGGAAGAAAACAAAGAAATGGACATCAAGTTGACGACGAACTTCAATACCCTTCATTCAAAATCGGAGATTTTATTGAGAGTTTTGAGAATGAGCTACAGTCCCATGTCAAAGGAAGCCCAGTTGGCGGGTTTCCTCACATATTGGCTCCGACGCTTCGTCGTCCCGGGAGCGAGCGCTGTCGATCGCTTCCACCGCGGTGCTCTTTGCTGCTGTCCGGTTAGTCTTTGGCTACCGGATGGATCTGCTATCAATGATGACATGCAGAATAAACGCCGGTCTTCGTCTTTATGTTGAATCAATGCTCAAATGGAAGGGCGAAAAGGGGAACTTCCCTCGGCTGGAGCTGCCCTATACCTATTTGTTCGGATGGTTGCTTCTGCACCATCCGTCATTGATGAACCCTGATATGGGGGCAATCGGCGTAGCTATCTGCGAAATTCTCCCAGGGTAAATGGACATACACCAGTCTGAAAGATTGCAGACGGGCTTTGAATCTTGGAAAAGGGTGGAATTTCTGCTGTGTCGCCCTCCAACCGGCTATGAACATATGTCACCAAATCTGGTTGATCTTGGGAGGCAACCTCTAGGTCGTGCAGTATTTGAGTGGCTAAAGACGATTAGGCCGTCGCACTTGGTTTATAGATTTGAAGATGAATGTTTCTTGGAACCATATCTGCCAAGCCGCTTTGCCCGTCAATTCGGCTACGACCAGTTCCACGTAGGCAATGCTATAACTTGCCTGCAAGGAAAGGGATATCTGATTGATGGCACCAGGGCCTGGGCTTATTACAATGCTCGAGACACAAGAACAGTGTTCTAGATGCCGACCAAGAATGATAACGGCCCCCGGATGTTATACACATATTCGCTTTTTATACAGCAGCGAATACATTCGCCGAGAACTTCAACCTTGTAGATAGCTTCGCGACAGCGACGCGTTTGAAGAAGGGAGCAACTGTTATGCTAGCTCCAGAAAATGACGAGCAGCATGAGCCAGTGGATAATCCGTTGGAAGCCTCAAGGGAAGCTAACTTCCCTGAGGAGGTCAATGAACCACTGCGAGTTTCCTTGAAAGTGGTCAAATCTCCAATCAAGGAGAGAAAGAGAAGGATTAATGAACCTTCTTCTCCGGTTGTAAAAAGAAACTTATCCTGGATCCATCAGAGAAGGTCACCACCAGGTCACAGTCTCGACAATTGGCCGAGTCAACCCAAGAGAAGAAGCGAGTACGCCGACTTCTCTTCCAAGGCAGGTCGATGTAGTAGATGTAGAGAGTCCAGAGAGACCTCTTCATAGAAAGAAATTGGCCGCCAAAGAAAGAGGGTGGTCACTCCTTCAAGACAAATTCTGTCCTCGGTGGTGGTTAATGCTGCTGCTGGAATTACAATGTCATCTCCTACCCTCCTGGTCCTGAGCCAGGCAGGAAACTCCTAGTCCAGATCAGAGGAATGAGGCGGAGCAGAGGGATGAGGCTGAGTCTAGGGAAGATGTTGTGGAGAGGGAACATGAAGTTTTGCAATCTCCTACTCCTGCGGTGGAAACTATCCAGCTTCCTGTTACACCAGGAATGCTCCGCGAAGAAGAGGATCGCTTAATGATTCATGCATTGAATGATTGCGACTTCGGTCTGCAAGATGATGTTGATCAGGCCGCTGCAACTGCCAGCGAGGAAGTACCAGAAGATAGCATGAGCAATGAAGATACATCAACAGAAGCTGTTGATGATACTTTAAATCAAAAAGAGGACATTGATGTCCATATATCTTCCGAAGCTGTCGACGACACACTAGATCCTGAAAAGGATGTTGAGGTAGATGTCTCCCGAAAAGAATGTAGGTGAGGAAGTAGCGCCGAGGGAAACTACTACCGCTGATCCCAAATGTATTAAATGAAATTATCAATCTTCTTTTCATAGATTAATAGCTGACATCTCTATTTTTGATCCATGTAGAAATCGAACCATCTCCAATTCCTCCTAGTTGCACTGATATAGTGCCGATAAAAACAATAGCCAGTGGCAGCCGACATCTGTCGGACGGCTCTGAGGCAGGCAGTAGCAGGCAGTGATGTCCGAGGCTACTTCTACTAGGTTGGAATCTATGCCAGCAGACGACAGACCAATTACTGGACCAAACCATGGTAAGATTGCTTTTACTTTTGATCCTTTTCAACAATTGTAAATGACAGGCAAAATGACATATTTTTTTTGCAGAGGAACAACCGGGAGGAGCAACCAGTTCTACTTTAGCTTTCTTGTTTAAAGAACCCTTCAAATGCCAGAACGTCTATCTGCACAGGCACATGCTGCTTCATCATCAATGGGAGCTGCTACCCCTGGTGCTCTGGCTACTAACCAATTTATTGTTAGTTCTTTCAGCAACCTTTTCTTTAATGCGCTGGGACCCCTAGTAGATAGGGTACTAGAGAAAGAAATTGTTGATTTCACTATTGTTAGAAGCCCAACCTCCCATTTGATCAATGCCATCCGAGGTCAAGGAGATGAAGCTCAAGCTGTTTTTCTTGAGCACCTTATTTTTTTGTGATATGTATCTTTGTAATGTCTTTCAACTTTGATCAATAAAAAGATATTTTTGTTTTGTGGCTCTATTATTTATTGCATATCTTATTCAGATATAAATAATAGCGATAGAAAATATATTCAGAGGTACAGGACATATATTTCTTGATTTTAGAAAATAATTATATTCATTATATCTGCTCAGAGATAATGTGGACATGGCAGGATATAATTTATTGAATATCATTATTTCAATAGACAACTTAATCAAGGATGACAAGTTGCTGATGTGGATGATTAGATAAATGAACAAAAATGAATCGTCAAAATGTGTGAACGAAATGAATCGTCGGGATGAACGGATGAACCGTCAAATAAATTAAATGAACGGGTGAACCGTCGGATGAATTAAATGAACGGGTGAATCGTCGGATGGATGGAATGAACGGGTGAACCGTCGGATGTATTAAATGAACGGGTGAACCGTCGGATGTATTAAATGAACGAGCAAACCGTCGGATGGATGGAATGAACGGGTGAACCATCGGATGTTTAAATGAACGGGTGAACCGTCGGATAATGTAATGAACGGACGAACCGTCAGATTGATGTAATGAACGGGAAAACCATCGGATGAATGGAAGAACGCATCGTTTCGTTGTTCCAAGAATCTCTGCCTATAAATAGGATAGAAATTAGATAGAATGATCACTTTCACTTTTCAGCATAAAGATGCCGTCTGGAGATGCATCCAAGAAGACTGAAATCGCCCCGAAGGTTGAAGAACTCCCGGAAGAACGACTAGCCGATCCCAACCAGCCAAAGCAGATAGAAGCGGGCGAAGGTTCGTCTGCACCCAAGCCACCAAGGGACATCCTGGACTTCCTGCTTGAACCAGGGACGACAAAAAGAAGAGGCCATGAGGATGGCTGCTTGCAAGTTCCTGGTGGGTTCGAGCAAGGATGTTCTCGGCTCTTTTGCCGATTATGTCTTTGATAAGGACGGCAATGATCCGCGTTCCAATGTTGAAAAGGATGATAGTGATCTTCCTTGATATTATGTACTATCATTCATGATGAAATAAAATTGAATTTTATTTATGAACTTGTCTGATAATATTTAAAACAATCTCTTTTACATTCATGCATAGTACTTCTTAAGGAATTTGCCATTGATAGGCATCATTGCAACTCGACCATTTAGTTCTGTGAGTTGATAGGCTCCATTTGAGAAGACTTTGCTCACGATATATGGACCTTCCCACTTCGCATCGAACTTGCCTTGCTCATATGAGTCATAGTCATAGGACGTCTGACTGTTAGAACGAGCTCTCCTTTCTGAAATGCTCTAACTTTAACTCTGCGGTTGAAAGTCTTCGAGATGCGGGCTATAACTCAATGTGTTGCTGAGCTAATAACCGTTTCTCGTCGAGCGCCTCCAACTCTTGAAGTCGAAGAAGATCGTTGTTCTCTGTAGTAAGCTCGTTGGCAATGGCAATCCGCAGGGATGGGATCTGAAGTTCCAAGGGTAGAACTGCTTCACAACCATACACCAGAGAGAAGGGTGTACAGCCTGTGGGATTACGGACCGTAGTACGATAGGCCCATAGACATTCGCCAAGCTTTTCACTCCAATTTCGTTTGTTAGTAGACACAAACTTCTTGAGGAGCTTGATGATAGTTTTGTTGAAGGCTTCAGCTAAACCATTAGCAGCAGGGTTGTAAGCTGTTGAAGCGACATTATCAATCCGATGATCATCACAAAACTTTGTGAACTTTTGACTGATGAATTGTGGTCCATTGTCATGAATGATCTGTCGAGGTACACCAAATCTATAGATCACATGATGTTTGACGAAGTTGATGACGTTGCTGGTCTTGACTTCAGCCAAGGGTATAGCTTCAGCCCACTTGGAGAAGTAGTCTGTTATCGCTAGTATGAACCGATGTCCTCTAGAAGAAGGAGGATTGATGGGACCTATGACGTCCATGCCCCAAGCTTCGAAAGGCCAGAAGCAGCGGTTGGATGCAGAAATTCTGAAGGTTGATGGATGAAATCTGCATGGATTTGACAAGCTCGACATTTTCTTCATATTCGATGGCATCTGATACCATAGAGGGCCAGTAGTAACCCATACGTCGGATGCGATCCTGTAGCTTAGGACCGGGTTGATGTGCTCCACAAACGCCATCATGAGCTTCATGCAACACTTGTTTTGCTTCATCACCAGCTAGACAGCGCAAAAGAAGACCATCATAAGTCCGTCGATAGAGAGTCTTGGTAGTTTGATTGTAGTAGAATCAGAGAGATCGTCGACGAATACTTATAGCCTCCTTGGGATCTTCAGGGAGTATGTCATGAACTACGAAGTCGATGAAAAGTTCTCCAATCGTTATCGATAACATTAGCTTCAGCAAGATTACTAAACTCAATGTTACGATTGTTTTCGATGCAAAACAATTCCCGATTAGAAACAACCACCACCTGCTGTCTTTTGATAGGAATAGCTAAAACTGCTGCAAGATTGGCCAAAGCATCTGCTTCCGTATTACATGCTCGACAACATAGTCGATAAAGAAGGCTTTGAATGAGGTAGCCATGCTGATTACTGCTTCATGATAAGGCACCAGATCTTGATGGCGAACTTCATAGGTTCCTCTAACCTGATTAACGACCAGCTTGGAGTCGCCATAGACTTAAAGATACTCGACGTCCAGTTGCTTAGCTAACTGAAGGCCAATGAGCAGAGCATTGTACTCTGCTACGTTGTTGGAACAAGGTTCATCTAGGGAGTACACTCTTTGGATAGTTGACCCATCTGGAGAAACGAGAACAACCCCAACTCATGCGACAATAGCACCATTTGGTCCGATCCTGGATGTACCGTCGAAGAATATACGCCAAGTAGAAATTCTTCAGAAATCATGTTTGCTTCCAATGCCTTGTCTGGAATTCATCATAGAGTTAGGATGTCTCTGGAACAGGATGAGCTGCTAAGAAATCCGCCAGCGCTTGACCTTTGACAGATTTTTGTGGAATATACACCATGTCATATTGGGCTAGCAGAATGGCCCATATAGCCAGTCGAGAGTTGAGTGTGCTAGGCTTCTTCATGAGTACCCGAAGAGGATTACTCAGTATATGACATGAATATTTTGACCAATGATGTAATGCCTTGTCTTTTGAACATCAAACATAAGCTAGGCATTCTTTTTCGACCGGACTATAACGGTGTTCAGCACCAATCATAGTACGACTAAGATAATATATGGCCTGTTCATGACCTTCTTTGTTCTTTTGGGCAAGTAAAGCACCCAATGAATGATCCATAGCACGGACATACATTAGGAACGGTATGCCAAAGACTGGTGGCACCAAAACTGGTGGGTTCATGAGATATCGCTTTATGTCTTCGAATGCTTGTTGACACTCTTCAGTCCAAATAAAAGATATACCTTTTTATTAACTGAGTGAATGGTCTGCAGCGTCCAGACAGGTTCGAAATGAATCTCCTGATGTACACAAGTCGACCTTGGAATCCTGTAGCTCTTTTAGGTTGCGTGGAGGACGCATCTCTTGAATGGCTTTGATCTTCTCGGGATCCACGTGTATACCCTTAGAGGTAATGACGAAGCCGAGAAATTTGCCACTGGAGACACCCAAGAAAGACTTGGTGGATTCATCTTGAGTTGATGTTGGCGTATGAGATTGAAGATAGTTCTCAAATCTTGGATGTGATCTTCCTTTAGACGACTCTTGACGGCGACGTCGTCAACATAGCATTCTACAGTTTTGCGTAGATGATCTCGAAAGATGGTACTCATGGCTCGTTGGTAAGTTGCACCACGTTCTTGAGACCAAATGGCGTGACGGTATAGCAGTAGACTCCGCGAGGAGTACGGAAAGAAGTGTATTTTTTATCTTCAGGATTCATCCGAATTTGATTATATCCGAGAATCTATCCATGAAAGATATTCTTTCAAACCCACAAGTGTTATCAATCATGACATCCGTGATAGGGAGAGGAAATTCATCTTTTGGACATGCTTCATTAAGATCCCGAAAGTCGATGCAAACTCAATTTGCGATTTTCTTCAGGACTGGTACGACGTTGGCTACCCAATCAGATGTTGTTCTTCTCGAATAAAGCCACAAGCGATGAGCTTCTTGACTTCATCGTCAATTGCGTCCATTATTTCTGGCTTGAAGCGTCGTTGTTGCTGTTCGACCGGTTTTGCATTAGGCAAGATATTCAATTTGTGAGTAGCAACTTTGGGATCTAGACCTGGCATGTCTTCATAGCTCCAGGCAAAGACATCAATGTATTCTTGAATAAGAAAATTAATTCTTGCTTATCTGCCTCAGGAAGGTTCTTGCTGATGAATATTGGACGAGGTGACCCGCTCTCTCCTACATCAATTTGAACCAATTGATCTTCGGTAGGAGGTTCCCTTTATTCGAATCGGAGTTCCCATTGGGTATCCATCCGTTGAGCCCAAGGATCTGTTTCAGGATTTTCTTCAATATCCTCGTCATAGCCTTCTGGAAGTTCGGCGGAGACCATGTTAGAAGATACGATCAACCGATAAACTTGACCAATACTGGTGTCAGAGTCCCATGATCTGGAATCAGAAGAGTTAGAGCGCTCTTCATTATCAGATTCGGAAACTGCTGGGATAATACTTGAGGAGAAGCATATCCGAGACCTATTTTGGTCCTGCTGTAATACATCTCTGACTTTTCTTTCGGGACAGCCGTACGGATAGGAGTTCGTCTTCCTTACCATAGTTGAGGCCATTCTTGAAATCATAACCCATCTTTCGGATGATATCTTTTGATTGTTGACTATAACGACGAAGCTGGATACGTCCCGTATCGTCAAGTTTGCTATCATCCGTGTAGCTAATTTTTGTTCCGGTCCTTTACTAAAAAGTATTGGACTCTTGCATTTCTTTCGAGCGGGAACAACACGATATGAATCATTTGGATGTTCACACACAACTTCTGTCTGAAGGGACTGTACAACTCCCATTGTAAATGTTTGAAAGCTATCTAACATATCCAAATAGCACTTAGTATGATAAATGACATCAGTATACTGAAAGTAGATGCTTTTTCATTGATTTGTACATCTGTATTTACAGCAGGACCTTTAGCCTTAGCAGGCTTAGTCAGATTGATTACAAGAGGGGGAGAAGAAGAACGTGGAAGAGGCTTGTTACGACGAAGGTCAATAACAAGTGGCTCAGAGGGGGTGAACTCCCTTTTATCCTTGTTATGGGATAAATCAATAACAAATGGCTCAGAAGTAGTGAGCTGCTTTTTATCTTTGTTACGATAAGTCGATAACAAGTGGCTCAGAAGAGGTGAGCTCCCTTTGATCTTGACTACCATTAATTGGTAGCTTCTGGACTGGCAAGTGAATAGCCAGTGGTTTAGAGGATTGAGGACGAGAGACATGCCCTTTGACAGGTATAATGAGAGTGTCATTGGACATTGCTTCTTGTTCTTCTTCAGTGTCCATGGCTAATACCACCTTCATGAACTCTTCCTTGTACATACGAGCGTCATTGCAATATGCTTCGACACCTTTGAAAGGATAGAGATCGCAATCTCCTTTTGAACCTCTCCATTATCATCAACATACTTGAAACATTGATAGAGAGTCGAAGGAACGATGTTATGTTCATGCAGGAATGGTCTCCCCAATAGGACATTGTAAGAACAACCATGGTTGTCAATGACGTAGAAGGTCACCTTTGTGCGGAGATTGCTATTTGGAGTTTTAGGCGAATCTTGCCCAGAGGTTCACTTCTTCCCTGATTAAACCCAAGGATGGTGGTGATTGTACTGGAAAGACTATGCACTGGGATCTTCAGTGCATCTAACATCATCTTTGGCATAATGCTGAGAGCAGACCCAGGATCTATCAGAATACGATCGACTTTCATTGAGTCGACATATCCTGTATAGTATAGAGGCGATCATGCCTATTATCTTCCATTAGCATGTCATCCTGTGTGAAGGTAATGTTTGGAATTAATTCCAATACACTATGACAATGAAGGCAAGAGATTGGCTCTGCTTTCGGCTTCTTCAGAAGGGCTAGACAAGTTTCTGCTTGCATGAGAGCTTCACTTAGAATTTCTCGAGTCTCTTTGGAGAGGCGCAATAACTCGAAGATTGACAGCCTGGCCGGTGTATTGGCTAGTTGAGCCAAGATATCAAAGTTGTAAGGCTTTTCAAGTCCAGAAGGAGATGACTTCTTCAAAGGCTTGTCAAACGGACTTGTTGTTTGCCTTTGTCAGCTACCGCCGCCGCTTGGGAGGAATAGGTACTACAACGGTGAGGATGCAGAGGGATGTCTTTAGTGGAAGCAGGTTGCACTGGAGTAGACTCAGAGGAGGAAGCAGGATTTTCTTGAGTCTCAGGAACTTCCCGTAAATAAGCTTTCCCTGACCTGGTGCCTAGCAAGATCTCTTCTTCAACTATGGGGTCAAAAGACACCATATTGCAAATCTTTGTTTTGCTTTGGAGTGGTCTTTCTTCTTGGAGGAAGAGGAAACTACGAATTCCGAAGCAAGATCAGGGTGAATCTACATAATCTCGCCATTGTCAAGAGATAAAGGGATGAGACCTTCACTTCTTGGGGGAGGGAGATTCTCGATCTCAAGAGTAACTTTGGGGATAGGGATGACACCATGTTGTATCATCTGTGGAGGGAAGTCACCGAACTGTACCGAAACCATGTTTGCAGTAACAGTCTTCTCGTCTTGCTGCAGAGTGACAACACCAGCGTTGACCAGCTCCTGAATTTTGCCTTTGAGCACATAACATGCTCGAGTGGGATGCCCAATGAACCTGTGATATACATACTTAGGATGATCGGTCTTACCGACCTCATCAGGCTTTTTCGGTTCTGGGAGTTGGAGCTTATTGCTTTTGATTAAGCAATCAAAGATGCTCGCGGTGTCGTTCTCGTCAAAGGAATACTCTACTTTCGGACGAGGTTCCCTTGGTGGAGGTGCATAAGGAGTAGAAGTAGACGTGGGTGGAGCCACGTTGACAGCCAGAGATTCTTTACTCTTGAGATTGATGTTCAAGGTCTCTTTGTTCTTGCGGTTATTTTGGCGATTACCGCCACTTGATATCTGATGTTCATCCCGGTCAGGGTTAGACATTTGTACCCCTAACTGCTTGAACTTGTCAGCGCTAACTTCAGCTGCTTTAGCGTTGACAATGAAGGATGGCCAGTCTTGGAACTGAGTTGACCCCGTCCACATACTGATAATAGGCAAAAGATTTACCTTGCAAGTATCAATAGTGACAGCAGCCGGAGTCCCAGGAGGCATCTTCAAGGCTTTTCGGCGGAACCTTTCAATAAAACTCTCAGCGGTTTCATTGTGTCTTTGTTTGATTTTGTTGAGGGCCGACATGGTCATGTCGTTGATTCCCTCATAGAATCGCTCCAAAAAGATTTGTTTAAGACCTGAGAAGGAAGTGATACAGCCATCGGGCAGACTTCTGTACCAGTCGTATGCCATACCGGCTAAACAGCCGATGAACACCCTGGTAAGAAGAGCGTCATTTGGCTGAAGTTGGACAGTCATTATTTCAAAGTGGTTAATGAACTGACTAAGAGAAGTGCTGCCATCAAACAAGGTAATTGTTGGAATCTTGTACTTTGGAGGAAATGAGACTTCTTCCATTCAACTGGATAGGGTTGTTTAATCCCCAGCCTCTGTAAGTTGTCTTTCTCTTTGAAGGCCTCGAACTGAGTGCGTAAGAGCTTGACAGCTTCATTAGCATCCTCGATGATGGAGAAGGAGCAGGCTGAATGATAGTGTTAGGAGGATGAACAGCATGGTAAGTGCTACCCCCAGCTCCTGACTGGCTGGGTGTAGGTTGAACTTGTACAGGGGGTATTTGAGGAGATACTACCTCAAGTCCTGCATTGACAGGCACCGACGATGCTATGATCTCGGGATTTGCAGCAGGTATAGTCGGTGGCACGTATGTTGGGCCACAATGATAGAGTGCATACTTGTGACCATTTCAGCCATGGTCTTCAACTTGTCCTCTAGTGCAGCAATTCGTTGTTCTTGATTAGCCAAACTAGAAGCATCTGGATCTTCAGTGACAACATAAGCTGTCACTTCTCTAGGTACAGTGGAGGACACTGTTGTTTCAGAACTTTCACTGTATGCATCATAATCAGAGAAGGAATCATCTCCGAATGAGAAGTAGGAAGATGACCATAAGGATCTTGAAGATTTCTTTGACCGATTGTATCTCGGCTTCGGGATCGAGTATGTCAAAATACTCCTTAAGAAGATTCTTGGAGTAGATACCGCTGGCTGGGCTTGCGAGGCTTGTCGTGCTTGGAGCACGTTCTACCTCCAGTGTCTCGAGAAGTCATGTTGACGGAAGCGTACAACACTTCGTCTTCATCTTCTGACATAGGTTCTGAAGTTGCAAAGTTCAGACGATCGAAGACAGATCGTCTGCAACAGCATTGGACACTTTGTGATTACAATGGTGCTCGAGTGGTTGAACTGGAGGTGTTGAGATGTTGTCCCGCTTTTGCCTAAGGTGCTCTCGGAGGTCGGAAACAATGCCGGGACGAGAAAAGTTTGAGGGATATGTTCTTTGACAACATTCGGAACGTGGTTCCGATTCTTCAGATGTTTTGTCCCTTGAGTGTACAGGAAGTGCTCACTTCATTAGCATAAGTGTCAGGATTTTTAAATCTGGAAGTTTGCTTTGGATGTTGGTTGGCCTTCGGCATTGGCTGTTTGTATTTTGCGAAGTTGGCCTATTGAGATAAGTTCTTAGATCAGCAAATTCACCCCCAGGAGTTTCTGTCTAGACACCAGTAATTTTCCCTGTTTTGAGCGGGATATCCTGAGAGTTGGGAGATCTTGGAATTCTGCTACCGGAGCAGGCAAAATATCTCTTTGATCAGTACAAGTTCTTTTGACATGGAGAGAAGAATCCTTGTTTGAAAGAGTTCTGGTACTGACTGGTGCCAAGGCACGTTCAGATTGATCTTCTACGATAAAAACCGAGGAAGACTGAGAAAAGACCAAAGGGCCTTTTCCTTTGTTTTGTGAAGAAGGGTTAGCTAAAGTGTTTCCCTATGTTATCTTCCAAGTCGTGGGACGAGGAAGTTTGAGAGAAGACCAACGGGCCTTTCCCTTTGTTATGAGGAGGAGGAACAGTCAACAGACTATCCCCAGTGGATTGCGCTGGAGCAACAGGGTGCTTGGGGAGAGAAGCTGAGCCTTTCTCCTTGCTGTGAGAGGAAGAGAGATTAGCCAAAGGGCTGTCCCTCTTAGACTGCGCTGGCATAGTTTGTAAAGGGGTTGGAATGGGTGTTGGCGCACTGGCAGGTTGCGCATGAAAGTTTTAGCAATGGCCTTCTGGCCACAGACACTGTGGTTTGCGCAGCAGAGTTCTGGTCACAGAGTGTTTGGGTTGAACTCTGGTTGCTGGAGTGGTGGACTGCGCAGGAAGAGTTGCAGCCAACTGCCCAGGGAAAGAGTTCTTGCATTTAGCCAGGGCAGCATAGGAAGTAGTTTGTGCACTGGCAATAGCAGACTGCGCATGAGTAGTAGAGGCAGATTGTGCAACAACAGAGACAACAGACTGTGCAACAGTCTGTGCAGCAGAGACTTTAGACTGCGCAGCAATCTTGGTGGCAGAATTAGCAGATGTACAGCAGTCTTGGGGACCCACACTGGGCGTACTTTGCTCATGGCAGAAGTTGTTGCAGTGCGAGGGGTGGTCCTGGAGTTGATCATGGCTTCGTAGGCCGTCCGGTTGACCTTCACAACCAGCGTCTTCTGCGTCTTCCCGATAGACGCAACGTCACATTGAGTTGTCACTTCCTCGTCGGAGGAGAAAGTCATCCCCAGCAGAGTCGCCATTTTGTTTGCAAAAACAAAAGTTGATCTTTATTTCATAAACTTTGTAAGAAGATTACAAGAATTCTGGAAAGTACAACTGTAGGAATCCGATCTGAAGACGATCGCTTTATCCCTTGGACGATGTGAACTTTGAAGACGATAGCCTCTGAAGTTGAAGGCGATAGCCTCTGAAGAACAGCAGCACTTTGACAAGAACTCCTGAATTCTCTGATTTTTTCTTCTCATTTTTCTGATCTCTATGTGATCCCCCTAGGAAGGACTTGAAACTCTATTTATAGAGTTCTAGAAATAACTAATTTTTAGTTATTCTGAATTACGCAGGATGGATTGCGCATGCATGGACTGCACAAGTAATGAACTGTGCTGGCAGTTACTTGATCGTGGGCCAACTGTATGGGACACATGGCATCATTTGATTGAAACGCGCATGATCGTGTACAGACAGTTACCACGTGGTGAGCAATTGATGGCATGAATGCCACATGTAAGTTGTCAGTTGTCTTGATGGAGTGCGCCACATGAACTGTGCTGTTTCAGATTGCGCTGGGTTTGGATTGCGCTGGATTTGGATTGCGCTGGCTTGAACTGCGCTAGCTGTACAGCTGTCCTCGAGCGCTGTGCTGCGAGAAACGAACAGTTTTCTCGTTCTTCGAACTGTCAGCTGTCAGAAGATCTGATTTGTCAGGTAATGATGACGTTGCCACGTCAGCTAGCGCACTTGGCTTGCTACGCAGTTCAGTTTGCGCAATCGAGTTTGTGCACATCTGTCGTCTGTGCAGTTCATTTGAAGGATGCACACTTTGATTTTCATGGCTTTGTTGATAGGTGCAACTTGATTTTTTAGGACTTACAACAAGCAGCACGCAAAGCCTTCGATGGAGCAGAAGATTGAATGCTTCCTGTGCGGAGGGAATCACTTCGCACACGACTGTTTAAACAAGGGAAAAAGGGTGAACGCATGTAACATCCATTTTTTCATAGAATGGTATTTTGGTCTTTTTCAGCCATTTTTGACCTTTATGTGATTTTCTGAATATGTTGACTCTTGTTTGTGCTAGCAACTGGTATAACCCTAGTGTACTTGTATAGGGGCCTAACCATGCATTAGAATTGTTATTTTCATTTTTTAGAATTTATTTTGTGCATTAGATTATTTTTAAGGCTTTTAATTATTTATTTAGCCTTTTTGCATGTAGGCCTTTGAGCTTTTTGACTTGGGCCAATTTATAATTGAGTGGGGGATGGCCCAAGTGAAACCCTAACCCCTAGATACCCCCTTAGCCGCCCAACACAGCAGCACCCCCTTCTCTTTTCATCATTTGTGAAAATTGTGAGCCTCCACAAAGAAATCCTAAGATCCATCTCTCCAAAATACCTTTTTCCTTCATTCGGAGTCCGTTTCTTCCCAAATGAACTCTGTTGCTACTCGTCGAGGAGAGGAGGATCTGCTGGAGCATTTCTGGAGTGGAGACGGAAGGTTTTGCTGGAGGGAAATTGGCCGACACGACAACCGAGGAGCCCCGATCATTGAGTTTTGACACTCAATAGGTAAAACCCTAATCTACCATTGCAAACCTGGTTTTTTTCTTTATTTTTGCATCCATATAGGTGCCCTAGCCTTGCCCACGAAATTTGGTAGGATTTCGACTCCGTTTGATGGAGGTATCGAGCCGTGTCGGTCCCTTACGGCACATGTTCGACGAAATGCCGCTTAGGATAGAAAGTTATTGTTTTTCATTTTGTCTTATGGATGTTTAGATAATATGATTTTGATAAACTTTCGTGAAGATGGTTTGGGTTTGACATCGTTTCAGCGGCGTTTCGGGCAACGGACGCACGTGCACGGATCCCTTGCACGAGGCCGTGCGTGCCCTGCTGTCCGCGTGTGATTACGCGATGCACAGAGCGTATTTTTGCTTGAAAATTTGTGAGAATGTGGAGGCAACCTCTTGCCTCATGCTCGTAAAATTTCACGACTGTTAGTTGAGCGAGCGCGGAGATATCGCGCATGCACCGCTCAGCCACTGTGCATTCAAACCTTCGTTTTTGTCGCGGAAACAGACTTCGTGCGCGCAGCACGACGCAGCAAAGACCCGTTCCAGGACCAGGAACATGTCGACCTAGACCTAGACAACCCGTAGGGCGAACCCCAAGTTGCGGTGTGGCCCGACGAGGGAGCAGCGAGGCCGGCACCACGCGCACGAGGGCGCGTGGGCGCGCGCGCGCAGCGCAGCAGGCCACGCGGGTGCGTGGGTCTACGTGCACTATTTCGGGCAGCGTGTCGCCGTGTCGTCATGACCTAGACCTACCCCAGGACCCCCACCAGCTACGTGCACGAGCACGTGGCGTTTCGTTGTGTGTGCGACGCTCAAACGAGCGAGAATGCACACGTACCACGCGGTATGGGAATTTCGATACGCGTTCTGTGGACACGACACGGACACTATTTCGAACCCAAGAGTATACGAACGTAACACGTGGGTCGAGGCCAACGTGTATGCCAAGTTTCGCGGGTTCGTTTGGTGTATTTTGAATTTTGGGTCGTTGGGTGAAATTGGATCGTTTTCTTTAATTTCGATTTTTAGTTGATATGTGATCTTTTGATTTCCAGCGTTTAGCTTCTAAATTCTGAGTTACAGGACTTATATGATATTTCAAATATGTGAGAACCAACTTTTTGCTTTGTTTCACAATTTTCCATCATTTATGGGTATATAGCTTTATGCATATATTTAACTATAATATATGTATAACCCGTTGAAACCCATTCCTAACACATATACGTGGAGAATGGGTCGAGGGGAAATTATTCCAGATTTTAGACTTTTTAAGTATCTCGCATCATTGATTATCTTTCCATTTGAGCTTTTGTATATATATATATTATATATATATATATAATATATATATTATATATATATATATATATATTATATATATATATATATATAATATATAATATATATAATAATATCTATATATATATTATATATTATATATATATATATATATGTAGTTCTACTTTATAGATGTATATAGTATTTGGTAATCCCATGTATATATATATATATATATATATATATATATATATATATATATATAATATATATATATATATATATATATATATATATATATATATATATATATAATATATATATAGTAGTTCTTACTTTATATTAGTATATAATAGTATAGTAATTTGGGTAATCCCATGATTATGTTTGAATGTTTTAATCTCAATTTTACCTTATTTCAGTAAGCACCAGTGCATACACACGCACACGCCACTTTTGTTAGATTTGGGTTTGTTTGTATTGTATATACACATGTGTGTATACCTACGTGTATATATATTTGCTTGTTAATTCTCTTAGATTAGATTGTAGTTGTGTATATGACTATAGGAGCCCTAGGACAGATTTGGTTTTGTCATTTCGAGCTTAATTTAGTCGAATTGGCCGACAAGTTGACCAAATTGACAAAATCAACTTTGGGTCAAACTTGATCCAATTCAACTCAAACGAACTCCAAATGATCTAGAATTTTGTGTATGACCTAGAAATTAGTAGACGGACTAGTTGACCCAGGTTTGACAAGATTTGACCAGCGTTGACCAGGTTTGACCAGAGTTGACCGAGAGTTGACTTTGACCAAAATGGACCTAGAAGCATGTAGTCTTGCATTGTAGTTATTTCTTTTGATATTGTGGACTTGGTTGTGACATGTGTGTATTTTAAATAGGTTTACATTGCCCCAGTTTAGTTACACCTTATCATCAGCAGTTCGATTTGCCAGGCGAGTACATTCTCTGATCTTTTCATACTTCTTTGGATATGTTCTCTTGTTATAGACTAGTATACTTGATGCTGACACGATGTTCACACGGATTAGTACCCTCTGGATCTTTTCATGCGATGTTTCCCCTCGGATACATCGAGTATGTCATGTTCATGTACTTTATCATGGCCATCATGTACTCCATGTATTCATATTTATCCATGTGTACTCATATGTTATTCATGTACACTCATGACCATATGAGCCCATGTATACAGTAGTTGTTATCCATGTGCAATATCATAACATGTAGTGATCCTTGTGTATTGATTGGGGGCAGGGAAAGTGTAGTTGGTTTGTGATCATTATCCCCAGTAGGTATCCATGTGCACTCCATAGCTGTATCCATGTGCAACCCAGACCGTTTATATAACCAATTCATGCTCTGATTCACGTAGAAGGTTACATTTCTCTGTTA
Organism: Iris pallida; assembly: GCA_029216955.1. Lineage (NCBI taxonomy): Eukaryota > Viridiplantae > Streptophyta > Magnoliopsida > Asparagales > Iridaceae > Iris > Iris pallida. Next base: position 30,125 of record JANAVB010042432.1, read on the forward strand.
TCATATTATATCTCATTTTATAGTCTCTCTCTTGTTGATTTCCTTTACATCGATTCATGTATAGTTTTCTATAGCTTGCTTTATATGTCCATTCCTGCTATGAACTGTTGTGAGAGATATGTGCTCGTTCCATCCTGACTGGGCATGTTAAAAATTTTACAGGTATTGATGAGGAGTACTGCCCTACTTATTATGGCATTGGCTTAGATGACACTGGTGACGTGGACCCTCAGGAGGATCCCACAGTCGCTGAGGACTTGCCCATAGTTTAACTGTGTTTTAGTACTTTATTTGTATTTCTGTTTGAGACTTTATGAGTTGTACTTGAGATTTATTCTGGTGTTTTACACCTAGACTTTTTATCTGTGACTCTCTTGAGATTCTTTCTTCTATTCCATCTTAGTATTGTGATTGAGTTACTTATTATTCTACTCTCCATTCGGAGTTTATTTTAGACTGTGTTAGATACTGTGACTCAGGACAGCGTTCTACCGTCGACACTGCGGCGTAGGCTGGGCGTTCGTCACTTCTCGTACCCTTGCACTGGGTGCGGGTCGTGACAACGCAGTCCAAGGCGAGGAGGCCGAGGATGAGGAGCTAAGAAGGGGGCTCACATGGGTGCCCTGCGCCTACTGAACGCCTTGAAGAGCAAGGCGGTCGTATCCAAAAGCCTAAATCGATAGTTGATCTACGTGGACGTGAAGATCAACGACCACAACATGAGGGCGAAGGTCGACACAGCCGCAACCCATAACTTTATCTCGGGCGCGGAGGTCCGGCGCTTGAGTCTAGTACTGGAAAAAGACTCAAGCACGATAAAGGCAGTCAACTCTGAGGCACGCCCATGCAGGGGGTGGCCAAAGGCGTGAAGATCCAAGTGGAAGACTGGACGGGTGTCACCAGTCTCATGGCAGTACCACTGGATGACTTCAACATTATCCTTGGGATGAACTTCCTTACTTCGGCAAAGGCGGTCCCAATGCCGTATCTGGAAGTCGTCGGAATCACAGAGGAGAGTTCCCCGTACATGGTGACAGTTGCACGAGGTGAGCTTGCGAAGGGGAAGGCTCTCTCCGCATTACAACTCAAGAAGGGGATGCGACACGGAGAGACGACTTACCTTGCAGTGCTCAAGACGGAGGAGGCGCCCGTGCAAGGGGGATCTTCCGTCTGAGATCGATGACGTCCTTGTAGAGTTCGGGGACGTCATGCCAAAGAGGCTACCTCCGCGGAGGGAGGTAGACTATGCCATCGAGTTGAAGCCGGGCACGAAGCCGCCCGCCATGGTTCCATATCGCATGGCCCCGTCCGAGCTGGATGAGTTGAAGAAGCAACTCAAGGAGCTGCTGGACGCAGGATTCATCAGACCGTCGAAGGCCCCGTATAGTACACCTGTGCTGTTCCAGAAGAATAAGGACGAAAGCCTTCGTTTGTGCATCAACTATCGTGCACTAAACAAGGTAACCGTCAAGAACAAATATCCTATCCCGTTGGTGGCGGACCTGTTCGACCAACTGAGAGGCGTAAGATACTTTTTCAAACTTGATATGCGCTTGGGGTATTATCAAGTCTGGATTGTGGAGGGCGACGAGACTAAGACGGCGTGTGTCACGAGATATAGCGCATATGAGTTTCTAGTTATGCCTTTTGGTCTAACAAATGCTCATGCAACTTTTATACCTTGATGAACAAGCTCTTTCATCCCTGCCTGGATCGGTTCGTGGTGGTCTATCTCGATGACATCGTCGTGTACTCAAACACGATGAAGGAACACACTGAGCATTTGAAGGCCGTCTTCCAAGTGATGAGGGAGAACGAACAATTCGTCAAGCGAAAGAAGTGCTCATTCGCACAAGAGGAGGTGTCTCTCTTGGAGCACTGGATCGGACATAGCAAGATATGGATGGACGGAGCGAAGGTCCAATCCATACGGGAGTGGGAGGCTCCCACCAAGCGGATGGAGCTGCGATCGTTCCTTGGCTTGGCAAACTACTACCAGCAGTTCATCCGAGGATATTCCGCCATCGCAATGCCTCTGACCGATCTGTTGTAGAAGGATCGGGCGTGGAGCTGGATGCCCCGATGTGAGGAGGCATTCGAGGTACTGAAGCAGGCTATGATGGAGGAGCCGGTCTTATCTCTGTCGGACAACTCTAAGGCGTTCGAAGTGCATACGGACGCGTTTGACTTCGCCATCGGTGGGGTTTTAGTGCAGGATGGGTACCCCATCGCATTCGAAAGCCGCAAGTTAAATGACACTGAGCGGCGCTACACGGTGCAAGAGAAGGAGATGACTGCGATCGTACACAACTTTAGGACATGGCGGCACTACCTTCTCAGCACCAAGTTCATGGTCATGACGGACAATGTTGCCACGAGCTACTTCTAGTCCTAAAATAAGCTGTCTCTGAAGCAGGCGAGATGGCAAGATTTTCTAGCCGAGTTTGACATAAGGTACAAACCCGGCAAGGAGAATCAAGTGGCCGATGCTCTCAGCAGGAAGGTCGAGCTCGCATCTGTGTGCTTGCTCAAGGGGGATATTCTAGACCGTATTCGAGTGGGTATCATGGAGGACCCACTGACACAGGCCATAGTGAAGCTTGTCCAGAAGGGAAAAACGAGAAGGTTCTGGCTGAAAGACGAACTTCTCTTCTCTAAGGGCGACAGGGTGGTTGTGCCTAAGTGGAGTGGCTTGCGGAGACAGCTGCTTAAAGAATGCCATGACACAAAGTGGGCTGGACACCCGGGACAGAAACGAACCTTGGCGATGCTGGAGGCCGCATACTATTAGCCTCGCATGCGCGAGGATGTGGAGGATTATGTGTGCACCTGTCTTGTGTGCCAATAAGACAAGGTGGACCATCAGAAGCCCGCGGGCCTGCTGGAGCCTCTTCCCGTGCCGAGCAGGCCGTGGGAGAGCATATCGATGGACTTCATCTCCGCCCTGCCGAAAATAGGGGCGCTTGGGTCCATTCTCGTTGTGGTGGACCGATTCTCCAAGTACGCGACCTTCATTGCCGTTTTGACGGACTGCACAACAAAGGAGGCCACACGACAGTTTATCAGCCAAGTGGTGAAGTTCTGGGGCATCCCGATCAACATTGTCAGCGACCGAGATCCCCGTTTCACTGAAAAGTTCTGGATAAAAGTGTTCAAGATTCTCGGGACGGACTTACACTTCTCGACCAGCTTCCAGTACCCACAGACGAACGAACAGACCGAGCGGGTCAATTCGCTACTCGAGGAGTACTTGCGGCACTTTGTGAGTGCCAACCAGAGGGATTGGGTGCATCACCTCGACGTCGTTCAGTTCTGCTACAATCTTCAATGGAGCGAGTCGTCGCACATCAGCCCATTCGAGTTTGTCACGACCCGGTCCCAATTTCTTGGGTCGAATCGGATCATGCCCAGCCTGCACCGTTGTGAGACGGCGGCAGTAAGCTGTTCCATTGCAGGTATTCACAACAACACAATTACATTTGTCACAACTGTTCTATTCGGAAATGAAACTTTGTTTAATAAAATATTCAGAAGTACAACTGGAAATAAAATGCTGAAATAAACTACAAACTCCAAATAAAGGAGAAAATGCAGAAAAGAAAAACTATCTAAGCATCCGGTTCTGTAGTCCCAGGATCAGCATCCTCCAGAGACGGCTCTGGTACCTTCGCCGGATAGAGGACCGGGTCATAATAGCTATTATAGTATAGCTCTTCATCCTCAATGATACCTAAAATGTTGTCTCCAGTCAGGAGGGAGCAAGAACGAAATATGCATCTCATAATTTAAATAGTAATTGGAAAGTGCAGGGTAAACAGTTTGAAATAATGATTTTCAGCAGTTAAAACAGTTCAGTGTGATTTGAATATGCAAACGTCTATGACTGGCTTGGGTTGATCAGTAGTATCTTAGCGATACGATATGGCTTATCCCCGTGTGTGAGAGGGGTAAGCTAACACAGTCAGTTCAGTAGGGGCTTTGGTCATAAACGTCTACACTATTCCCCCAGTCCCAGATTCAGTAACAGTAACAATCAGTAGTTGAACCCTAAGGTAGAGTTCCGTATCAGCAGTGTGGTTTAACATGCAGCTTAACTTTACTAAGGAAATTACAAGAAAACATAATCCGAAACTTGCCTTGTATTAGATTGACTGGAAAGACGAGTCGGTACCGAGGAAGGACGTCAGGTGTATCTTCGAGTTCCTATAGTTGAGAACTCGACTTAGAACCTTGAATAACCAGGCTAAGTGTGCTAGTTACAATCTCTAGTAGTAAGTCCTAGTCAGGTTTTAATTTGTATTAATCTACAGCTAACGATTACGTCGCAACTACGTGCGTTGATTAAACCGATTAATTTGATTATTTGGAAATAATAACAAGGACCAATTAACTTTGGAAAACTTTGTGTTTTTGTAATATATTTATAAAATTATAGTTTCTTATAGTGATAAATCATGAACTAGTTATTTACTAATATTTTATCCATTTTAACTAGATTCGTAAATAATCAGTAAATCGCGCTCTAATCTACGATTACACGACTAATCAAAACCACCCAAATTCACATCCACCAGAAAAAGAAAAATAAAATAAACTACGCTACACAATACAGTGGCACAGCTAATGGTCCTAGGGTGGGCTTATGTCCGGTACAATTTTCTTTTACATTAAATAAGAGAAAATTTCTGAAATATTAAATAAAGTACAGAAATTAAATGACTATAATAAATAGCCTAAATGTTAAATAAAATAATTAAAAATGAAACTAAGAGTCTCAGACTCGGTCCATTCCTCAAAATTCGACTAATACCACAACGTCCGGTCGGACCGGTGCGTTTGCATTTCGCCGGGGCCCACAGACCGGTACGGTCGTCGCCCGAAAAATCAGTTTAGAAATTCATTTTCGAAAGCCAATTTGAAATCAATATAAATATAGTTTTGTAAAAATTTGGGCAGCACTTCCTCTATTTCGGGACAAACCCAAAACTGGGAAATGCGCCACGGAAAACCTGTAAATATTTCCAACCCAAAATAATCCCACAGAATAAATCCACCAAAATAATCCCAAGCTACAGAAAATAATTCCAATCCACCGAATTTCCCGAAATGTCCGAGAATCCCATAATCCAACCAATTCACACCAAACCAGCAGATAAAACACAGGAACATACGCTAACGTAGCTAATCGAAAATATAACGCAGCTAACCGGATTTCCCGAAGGGAATCCGGGGACCGATTTCATCACCGACTCTACGGAAGGGACGAACTACTGTGATTACCAAGAAATTACCAAATTCCGTTGGCGGGGAGCCGCGGGAAAATCTTGGAAAAAACCCGAAACGAAGCAGGTCGCAGATCTGGACAGCAACGTCGCGAATCCCGGACAGCAAAACTTCACAGATCCAGACTCAACCACGCACCGAAGAGGGGCGGAAGAGTCTGCGGGAGAGAGGGGATCCGCGGGAGAGGGCGGCTAGGGCAGCGCCTCGCCAGAGAAGGGCGCTGGCCGCGGGGTTGCCGGACAGCAGCAGCGGGTGGCCGGAGGAGTCCGCGGAGGGGGTCGGACTGACGGGCTCGACGGACGGCGGCAGATGGCCGCGGAGATGGGCGGCCCTCTGGAAGCGGCGCTCAGGGGCGGATCTGGCCGGAAAGGGGGCGCCGGCGGACGCGCTGGCGAGAGGAGCAGCCGCGGTCGACGGACGCAGGCATGGGCGCGGGGAGAGGGGCTCACGCGTGGGGCACGCTGTCGCCGGAGGGGTGCCGACGGGGTGGTCGGCGGTCGACAGACCAGGGGCGTGGGTTTGGGGTCGGCTGGATGAGGGGTTTGGTGGAGAGAGGGTGAGAGTAAAGAGAGAAGTAGAGAAAGGTTTAAATAGGAGGAGAGAAAGGGGTTACGGGAGTGGAGAGTCGCAGCAGTTTCGGAAGGGAGAGGGTCGCGGCCAGCGGCCGTTGCTTGCGGGGAGAGGGGAAGTCTACAGTTTTGAAAGGAAAAGGAAACTTGCTTTCCTTTGCTGATGAAAGTAAAATGGAAGAAAGAGAAAGTTAAAAAAAAGTAATAAAGAATTTAAAGATTTCCTTTCCTATAAATAACAATTAAAATAAATAATTATATGTGGGACTTCCAATTAACTTCGGAAACAGAATTTGGGTTCGAGATGGGTTCGGGACAGGTCTAGACGGGTCAGGGCCAAAATAAAATACAGGAATTTATTAAAATACATTTTTTCCTAAATAAATAATTTATATTAATAATTTGCTAATCAATTAATTATTTAACTGAAATATCTTTGAATTCTAGATGAGTTCGGGACTTGGGAAAAATGTTCCGGTCTGGGTCAGCCAAAACAAAAATCCATGTTTATTTTGAAATTAGAAATTTTCTTATTTAGCTATTAGTACTAATCTGGCACATTATTAATTTAGCAAACACAAAATTTTAATGATTTTAGAAAAATAACAAAAAATCGAATTTCCTGAATTAATTTAACTAATTCAAGAATTTTATCTTTTTGAAATATAATTTTAATCTAAATAACATGATATTAATTAATTAGAAAATTACATGTTTCGATAAAATTTCCAGTTTCAATATTTTCTAAAAATACAAATTCCTAAATTAACAATTATTAATAAATAATTTTTCTGAAATTACGGGTTTCACAACCTTCCCTCCTTAAGAAATTTCGTCCTCGAAATTAAAGGATAGGTTAGGAAAAACCTCAGATCAAACAGGTACGGGTACTGCGCCTGTAACTAGAGTCCAAAAATAAGAATTTCCAAGGCAGTCGTGGATGAGACGGTTTAGGGACAAGTTTCATTTATGATATCATCCATGCAGAAAAATACAAAAGCGAACCAAAGTACACGAGGTTGATCAGACCATCATGCACCGGTCCTGATTAGACAATATATTAGTGGGTGCACCCAATAAAATACCGTCATGATCAAGCTTGATTTAAAGAGATAGCTTGCAAAACTAGGCTAACTTAGCAGCATTAGTCAAATTAGAACGGGAAAAAGAAAAGATAAGGAATAGGAGTTAAAGTGATGGCTCAAATTCTGATTTTCTTCTCATCTCTGACTAGGCTTGCAACTGGTTTCTCTGGCTCTGAAAGTTGAGTTCCAATCTTCAGCTCTGAATTATCCAATATGGGACTCGGATCCGGAATGTGGCGTCTGAGCTGTGATACGTAGAAGACGTTGCACACTCTCAAGATTAGCTGATATAACTAACCGGTATGCTACTTTCAACTCATCTTAAAACTTCAAATGGCCTGATGTACCTGGCTCAACTTTCCTGCTCTGCTAACACTGATCGTTCCTCTGGTAAGAAAATCTTCACAAAAAAAAAAAAATGCTATCTCCTTCTTCAAACTCCACTGATTAACGATGCTAACTTGGTAGTTGTTGTAAAGAAACTCTACCAATTTTAAATGATCTTCTCCAAGACCCTCCAATATCCAAAACACAAGATCTAACCTATCTTCAAGCGTCTGGATTATCTTCTTTGTTTGTCCGCCGGTTTGTACTCCATAAATTCGGTAGGGGTGCCTCTCGTACAATGCTGCCAACTTCTCGGTGAACAAACTAACCTTGAAGGGAATAAAGTGTGCTGACTTAGTCAGTCAGTCCACTATAATCCAATTGGTGTTCTTCCCTCCTTGGAATCAAGGCAATCCTGACACATAGTCCGTCGTTATGTGCTTCTACTTCCAGTCCAGAATGCCCAACGACTGTAGAAATCCTGCGGGTCTCTGTCGGCTAGCCTTCCCTTGTTAACAAACTACCCAACAATAGTACGCATATCCCAATACGTCTTATCAGCTCCTGGATGTGCGACTGGTGCGCTTCTTGCATTAGCTCATTCCTCAATTCGCCAGTCGGTACTCAAAGTCTCGTACCATTCTTCAGAGTTTCACTGCTGATCAATTTAGAAACCCTCAAGTGTTCTTGCCAACACTTGATCTCTAAACCTGCAAAGTGCCTCGTTTTGAAACTACGTTCTCTTGATTTTGTCCATCAGCCTCGAACTTTATCAATACTGAATCAGCATCCAGCTTCGTCCTTCTATCTCTAGGTAGTATAACCTCCAGTTCAAGCTTCTCGACGTCTTCTAGTAGGTGCTAGTCCTTGGTTAAGAACTTCGCCATCAATATCGACCAAATGCATCAGCGACCACATTAGCCTTACCTGAATGGTACTGTAGGTTGATGTCGAAATCCTTCATCTGCTTCAGCCATCTTCTTAGTCTAACATTCAGCCCTTTCTGAGTGAAGACATATTTCAGACTTTTGTAGTCCGTATATATTTCACTCCCTTTCCATAAAAATCATGCTTCTATAGCTTCCAAGTAAAGATAATTGCAGCAAATTTCAAATTAGGTGTGGGATAATTCTTCTCATGAGTCTGTAGTTGCCTATATGTGTAAGCAATTACTTTCCCATGTTGTTGAAGAACGTAGCCCAGTCCTTTTCCAGAGATATTACTGTAAATTGAGAACCCACCGGTTCCTGCGGGTAGCGCAAGGATTGGTGTAGTGGTAAGTCTCTTCTTCAGCTCCTCAATGCCTCCTGGCAAACTTTCGTTCAGATGAACTCTTTATTCTTCCTAAGTGAGCTTCGTCATCGGCTCAGCAATCTTGGCGAAATCCTTCACGAACTTCTGATAGTAGCCGGCCAAGTTCAAGAAACTTCCGAATTGAACTTGGGGTATACTACTATTCAATCAACAGCTATCTTCTATCGAAATTTCTTCTCTTGACAACATGGCCAAAAGTCCACCTTGTCAAAAATCCACGTTCAGATAACTTACCATAAAACTTCTTTTTCCTCAAAGTTTCCAAAACTTCCTCAGGTGTTCTTCATGCTCTTCTTCAGTCTTCAAATATATCAGAAGGTTATCTATGGAGAAGATAAACTGATTCAAATACTCATGAAAATCTTTGTTCATGAGATTCATGAACACAGCAGAAGCATTTGTCAGTCTAACGTCCTGACCAAAGAAAACTATCCATACTTGGTGTTTGAACGCCGTCTTGGAAATGTCCTCTTTCCTGACTTTGATTTGATGGAAGTCAAATCTTAAGTCAAACTTCGAAACACCCTAACTCCACACAACCAGATCAAACAGATCCTCGATCCAGACAGAAAGTACTTGTTCTTTAGTGTCTGGTAATCGATGCACATCCGTTGTTCCATCCTTCTGGGCACAAACAAGATAGGTACTCCCTAAAGTAAAGTTCCACTCTGAATAAATCCTAGAGCCTTCATTGATCTGGTCCTTCATTTTCTTGGCCACCCTCGGGTTGACTCTGTAACATCCTTTAGAATTAGGGAAAGAGCCAGGGACTAGGTCAAGGGTGAATCCTATGTCTAGATCTGGGATAATCCGGGAGACTATCAGGGAAAACATCTGCCATAAGGGTGTAACTAAAATTTCTATTCATGGGGAGAATTACAGCAAAAACTCTTATGATTGATCTAAGGACATCCTGTTACAACTTCCAAAAAGATGATGCTATTCAGCGGTTCTAGGTACTATTCTTCATGGTCCTGGCTCTTGCATGAGCAGTTTCCAACTGCTTCCTTTCCTATGAACCTCGAGTATGCATCATGCCTTATTGTAAGGGGTAGGGTCTGCTGGATAGAAAGAGGGTCCCTAGGTTGTGGCCTAACAGGTGTTGCTGGGATATGAGCTCTGGTTTGATGGAAAAATAAGGGGCAGTCCTTTACCCGATGTTCAGCAGATCCACATGCCAAACATTGTCCCAATCTCTTGCGGCAACTAACGGTCTGATGACCAGGCCTCTTGCAATAGTTACAAGCCCATAGCTTCTTACGACAAGGCTGCCGAAAAGTAGAGTACTTGATGGGACTCAAAATATCTTCTAGTTTCAAGGGTATCCTTCCTAGGACAAAAGTTCTGCTCTAACTTGGTTGGGGATAACTAAGGCTACATCATGACGTTCTTCATGTCTTCTCTCGTGATATTCATCTGTTCCTGCTGGGCTTCATCTTGAGCTTTCTGAAACTCCAGGATTTCTTGAAATAGGACAACCATTTGGAAGATGATTGCTGGTACTAGTGGAGCAACAAAAATGAATACTCCACCAAGGAAATGCAATTCAGTTTGAGATGAGGTAGGAATCGCCAGTGTAGGAAAAACTTCACTGGATGCACTATGAGGACGGTCAAACAGCCGCGAGGGAAAAGACCCTGGGCTTGGTTGAGGAGATGGGGTATGATCCGGAGATGACACCTCATCGCCAGCAGGATTTGGTCAACGGTCATTCTCTGGATGGTTTAGGATGCAAACATAAACAAGATATCCTACCAGTCTATAATCAAACAAAAATATTTATTTATAATATATTTCGGTCCTATGTTGTGACAAATTGATGTTCTAGTGTTCTAATTGTTTCTAGGTATGTTTTCCTAAGTTGTTGTTCTGACCTGCATGGGCCACCACTAAAAACATGTCACGACCCGGTCCCAATTTCTTGGGTCGAATCGGATCATGCCCAGCCTGCACCGTTGTGAGACGGCGGCAGTAAGCTGTTCCATTGCAGGTATTCACAACAACACAATTATATTTGTCACAACTGTTCTATTCGGAAATGAAACTTTGTTTAATAAAATATTCAGAAGTACAACTGGAAATAAAATGCTGAAATAAACTACAAACTCCAAATAAAGGAGAAAATGCAGAAAAGAAAAACTATCTAAGCATCTGGTTCTGTAGTCCCAGGATCAGCATCCTCCAGAGACGGCTCTGGTACCTTCGCAGGATAGAGGACCGGGTCATAATAGCTATTATAGTATAGCTCTTCATCCTCAGTGATACCTAAAATGTTGTCTCCAGTCAGGAGGGAGCAAGAACGAAATATGCATCTCATAATTTAAATAGTAATTGGAAAGTGCAGGGTAAACAGTTTGAAATAATGATTTTCAGCAGTTAAAACAGTTCAGTGTGATTTGAATATGCAAACGTCTATGACCGGCTTGGGTTGATCAGTAGTATCTTAGCGATACGATATGGCTTATCCCCATGTGTGAGAGGGGTAAGCTAACATAGTCAGTTCAGTAGGGGCTTTGGTCATAAACGTCTACACTATTCCTCCAGTCCCAGATTCAGTAACAGTAACAATCAGTAGTTGAACCCTAAGGTAGAGTTTCGTGTCAGCAGTGTGGTTTAACATGCAGCTTAACTTTACTAAGGAAATTACAAAAAAAACATAATCCGAAACTTGCCTTGTATTAGATTGACTGGAAAGACGAGTCGGTACCGAGGAAGGACGTCAGGTGTATCTTCGAGTTCCTACAGTTGAGAACTCGACTTAGAACCTTGAATAACCAGGCTAAGTGTGCTAGTTGCAATCTCTAGTAGTAAATCTAGTCAGGTTTTAATTTGTATTAATCTACAGCTAACGATTACGTCGCAACTACGTGCGTTGATTAAACCGATTAATTTGATTATTTGGAAATAATAACAAGGACCAATTAACTTTGGAAAACTTTGTGTTTTTGTAATATATTTATAAAATTATAGTTTCTTATAGTGATAAATCATGAACTAGTTATTTACTAATATTTTATCCATTTTAACTAGATTTGTAAATAATCAATAAATCGTGCACTAATCTACAATTACACGACTAATCAAAACCACCCAAATTCACATCCACCAGAAAAAGAAAAATAAAATAAACTACGCTACACAATACAGTGGCACAGCTAATGGTCCTAGGGTGGGCTTATGCCCGGTACAATTTTCTTTTACATTAAATAAGAGAAAATTTCTGAAATATTAAATAAAGTGCAAAAATTAAATGACTATAATAAATAGCCTAAATGTTAAATAAAATAATTAAAAATGAAACTAAGAGTCTCAGACTCGGTCCATTCCTCAAAATTTGACTAATACCACAACGTCCGGTCGGACCGGTGCGTTTGCATTTCGCCGGGGCCCACAGATCGGTACGGTCGTCGCCCGAAAAATCAGTTTAGAAATTCATTTTCGAAAGCCAATTTGAAATCAATATAAATATAGTTTTGTAAAAATTTGGGCAGCACTTCCTCTATTTCGGGACAAATCCAAAACTGGGAAATGCGCCACGGAAAACCTGCAAATATTTCCAACCCAAAATAATCCCACAGAATAAATCCACCAAAATAATCCCAAGCCACAGAAAATAATTCCAATCCACCGAATTTCCCGAAATGTCCGAGAATCCCATAATCCAACCAATTCACACCAAACCAGCAGATAAAACACAGGAACATACGCTAACGTAGCTAATCGAAAATATAACGCAGCTAACCGAATTTCCCGAAGGGAATCCGGGGACCGATTTCATCACCGACTCTACGGGAGGGACGAACTACTGTGATTACCAAGAAATTACCAAATTTCATTGGCGGGGAGCCGCGGAAAAATCTTGGGAAAAACCCGAAACGAAGCAGGTCGCAGATCTGGACAGCAACGTCGCGAATTCCGGACAGCAAAACTTCACAGATCCAGATTCAACCACGCACCGAAGAGGGGCGGAAGAGTCTGCGGGGAGAGGGGATCCGCGGGAGAGGGCGGCTAGGGCAGCGCCTGCCGGAGAAGGGCGCTGGCCGCGGGGTTGCCGGACAGCGGCAGCGGGTGGCCGGAGGAGTCCGCGGAGGGGTCGGACTGACGGGCTCGGGACGACTGGCGATGGCCGGGGATGGGGGCCCTCTGGAAGCGGCGCTCAGGGGCGGATCTGGCCGGAAAGGGGGCGCCGGCGGACGCGCTGGCGAGAGGAGCAGCCGCGGTCGGCGGACGCAGGCGTGGGCGTGGGGAGAGGGGCTCACGCGCGGGGCGCGCTGTCGCCGGAGGGGCCGACGGGGTGGTCGGCAGTCGACAGACCAGGGGCGTGGGTTTGGGGTCGGCTGGGTGAGGGGTTTGGTGGAGAGAGGGTGAGAGTAAAGAGAGAAGTAGAGAAAGGTTTAAATAGGAGGAGAGAAAGGGGTTACGGAGTGGAGAGTCGCAGCAGTTTCGGAAGGGAGAGGGTCGCGGCCAGCGGCCGTTGCTTGCGGGGAGAGGGGAAGTCTACAGTTTTGAAAGGAAAAGGAAACTTGCTTTCCTTTGCTGATGAAAGTAAAATGGAAGAAAGAGAAAGTTAAAAGAAAGTAATAAAGAATTTAAAGATTTCCTTCCTATAAATAACAATTAAAATAAATAATTATATGTGGGACTTCCAATTAACTTCGGAAACAGAATTTGGGTTCGAGATGGGTTCGGGACAGGTCTAGACGGGTCAGGGCCAAAATAAAATACAGGAATTTATTAAAAATACTTTTTTTCCTAAATAAATAATTTATATTAATAATTTGCTAATCAATTAATATTTAACTGAAATATCTTTGAATTCTAGATGAGTTCGGGACTTGGGAAAAATGTTCCGGTCTGGGTCAGCCAAAACAAAAATCCATGTTTATTTTGAAATTAGAAATTTTCTTATTTAGCTATTAGTACTAATCTGGCACATTATTAATTTAGCAAACACAAAATTTTAATGATTTTAGAAAAATAACAAAAATCGAATTTCCAGAATTAATTTAACTAATTCAAGAATTTTATCTTTTTGAAATATAATTTTAATCTAAATAACATGATATTAATTAATTAGAAAATTACATGTTTCGATAAAATTTCCAGTTTCAATATTTTTCTAAAAATACAAATTCCTAAATTAACAATTATTAATAAATAATTTTTCTGAAATTACGGGTTTCACAGAGTTGGTGATGGGTCGCCAATCGCTTTTCCCGCACATGCTGAGTGCGGGGTCCTCGAGTAGAAGTCCCGCGGCCAACCTGTTCACTTCAGATTTTAAGGCAAAGGCGGACATTGCCAAAGCATTTCTGGAGAAGGCCACGAGGAAGATGAAGAAGTGGGACGACGCGAGGCGAAGTCCAGTTGAGTACAAGGAGGGGGACATGGTGCGGGTGAAGCTATAACCGCAGTAGTTCAAGGTGTTCCAGAAAGTGCAAAAAAGACTGATTCGAATGTACGACGGCACCTTCCCCGTGCTCAAGGTAGGCAAGGTGACCTACAAGTTCGAACTCTCCGCCAAGCGGAAGATTCATCCAGTCTTCCATGCCAGTTGCTTGAAGTCGTACCATGAAGACTTGGAGGATCCCCAGCGAGGAGTTCCGAAGCCACCGACGGCGACCATAATGACATCCTTCGACAAGGAGGTGGAAGCCGTGCTGGACAAGAGGACCATTCGGCGGCAAGGCGTGTCACCGTATATGGAGTACCTCATCCAATAGAAGGTCATGCCTTATGGCGAGTCTAGCTGGGAACGTGCTGATATGTTGCATCAGTTCGAAGCCGAGATCCAGGCGTTCATCAGCGAGCATGGTTGACGAGGGCGTCAACGCCTTAGGTGGGGTAGAATGTAACGTCTCAACTGTTGCGCCCCGTCCGAGGCCAAGTTGCGTAACCTTTCCACGGAGTAAGGTTATGTGGGAAGCTTCCAGAACATTCTAGAAGATGGCAGAAGGCCTTAGAAGATGGTGGATCTCTCCGGAAGTCTCAAGATTGTTCTAGGCGGCCCAAGCTCCTTCTGGATGGTCCGAGTAGTTTTCTTTATGCTCTTAGGGAATAAACCTGGAATATGCCGTTCCAGTTATGGTAGGAAGAATAAACTCTAGAAAATTTCCTCCAGAAGTTTTCATGTAAAGCTCTATGAGCAATTATAAATAAGGGAGATGCCTCATCTGTTTCTCACCACCAAAATTGTAAGCATTTTCCAAGTCAATAAAGAATTTCTTACGAGTCTCCTCTTTGCTCCACTGTTCTTAATTTCCTTAGCGATGTAGCTAAGTCGGGTTGGGAAGGCTTGCACGATCTTCGAGGAGGAAGATAGTGCGCCGCATGGGACAAAGTGCTAGAAAAAAATACTAAGTCCGTGACATCCAGCTCTCTATTACATATGTCCGTGATGCAGACTGTCAAGACCTTATACAATATGTCCAAAAAAGACTAGAAGGTTGGCAAGCGCAACTTCTATCCTTCGGAGGCAGGATAGAACTCGTCTGATCAGTGATTCTGGCAATAATTAATTACTGGATACAAGCGATCTATGTTCCGAGAAAACAATTAAGACTATCGAAAAGCTGTGTGCTAATTTTATATGGCGCGGATGTCTGCACCAGATTGCGTGGGGGGAGCTATGCAAGACTAAAGAAGAAGGCGGGGTCGGCCTGCGCTCGTTGCATGTTCTTCGCAAAGTTGCGATGCTTAAGTTGGCTTGGACATTCCTGGAAGGCAAATCTATCTGGGCTAGATGGACCAGCAGCCGTTATTTGCAAGGTACTAATTTCTGGGTTCAAAGAATAGATAATAACTTTTCCGTAACTTTCAAGCATATCTTACGTGTTCGACCGAGATTGAAGGAGAATTTACCGAAGGTATTACATGATGGCTCTAACACAAGCCTATGGTTGGATCCATGGCTCGAGCACCGCAGTATGGTCGACCGGTTAGGGTGGCCGACCTTTGAGTTGATTGGCAGTACTGAGCAAGTTAACGTGCTATTGCCTAATGGAGCTTGGGCCACCGAATGCCGCACAGTTGGGCGCTGAAGCAAGAGCAGACCACTGGGTATGGGAGGGCACCATTGATGGGTCATTCAGCACCAAGAAGACATATGACCTGATACGCGTACACTCGTTGACAGTCCCATCGGCGGAGGTGGTATGGTTCAAAGGTACCGTGCGGCGACGAAGATGAAGCTATGTGCGTATAAGGCAATGAAGAATAGACTCCTCACGAGGGACATGCTTGCTCGTTTTGGTGTTCTAATTGGGAGTTCGGAATGTGTTTTATGCGGTCGACAAAATGAGACTTGCGACCATATATTTTTCCAATGTGAAACAACTGGCTTCATTTGGAAGGTCCTATGTGTTGAGATCGGTATCAGATATGAACAGGGGGCTGGATTGCATACCATAGTTGCGGGAATTCTCCAGATGAAGAACCAAAGACGAGACCTGTACAACAAAGCTAGACTTCGGCTCTTGTCGGCAGTCTGGCATGTTTGGCGCGAGAGGAATCGGAGGATTTTTGACGGAGAGACTCTCGCAGTTGCAAGTATTGTTGCTAACATCAAGCAGGATATAAAGTGCCTATCTAGCTAGTTTGCTTACTGGTAGGAGAGAGTGTGTTCTAGGATTGTAAGCTTGTACGCTACCTTTATTAAATGAAATTACCCATTCTCTAATATATATATATATATTATATATATATATATAATACAAATATTTCAATCTATTTTTCTTTATTTCCAAAATTATTTCCATTTAGCTCCTTTAAGTACCATCACCTCTCTCACATATTCTGGAATTGGAACAAAATGTGATAGCAGGGTATATATATGGTGGTTATGTCCACATTTCACAATACGTACTGAACATATTATGGAATTTATAGCTAACAAATTAGCATATCACAATTTTTGACGATTTAATTTAAAGTGAACAAAATTTTTTTAAAAAATTATTTAACAAATTTAAATTTAAATATATCTAAAAATATAAACAATTTTTAACTATATTACTAAAAAACATTTGCACGTTAATTTACTAGTAGTATACAGAGAGGCTGTGTTGTTTTGAGTTACCACATCTATATAATGAGGCTTTAAAACTGTTCAAAAGTGAGCCGTCTAAACCGTACGTATATCACGATCTATTTTATTTTAATAAAATATAAATTATGTAAAAAATTGTTGAGAAAAGTTTAAAATTGTTATATATAATCATAATGGGGAATCAATCTCAACCAAACAAGAAAAATGTCTCCCACCTTAACCATATGGGCTAGAAGAGATATTTGAGTATAATTGGATGATATACTTATTATACGTGCAAAATTCGTGCATTTACTAGTAATAATAACGGTTATTTACACTAACCATTCCTATATTTTTAGTTTATAACAAAAGGTACCCCTGATTTAAATAAATTACATTGACCATTTTTCTCTTTAGAAAAATAAAAAAAATAGGGATAATTAGTGTTATAATTTATTATTTTTATCTTAAATAGGTGTAATTCGTGTAATAAATAAAAAAGTAGAAATGATCGGTATAAATAGTTTAAAAGTAGGAATATTTTGTGTTATAAATGAAATTAGTGTAAATAATCCTAATAATAAAGTAAGAGGCAGAGATATAGAGAGAGGCCCCCACGTCATACGTGATAAAAGAACTCTTCCAATCCTACGTGGCACCGGCGACCGGAGAGAGGTTTCAATCTCATTTCCCTCTTTTCTTGCGTACGTACAGAAGAAAATAAAGAAAAAAAGGGGGAAAAAAGAAAAAAAAGAAAAAAAAATCCAGATCTCTTCTCTCGATCCATCTCTCAATTTCCAGATCTCTCCATGGATCGGCTGATCGATTCTCGATCGGTGGCGGTGGCGGCTGCTTGATTCGGATCTAGGGTTTCTTCGTCGCCGTCGTCGTCGTTGGATGACCCCTCCGGTCGTCGCCGCCGTCGTCGTATCGGAAGAAGAACAATGAAATGGTCGTCATTGCTCAAGGACATCAAGGAGAAGGTCGGGCTCTCTAACAATCTCCTCCCTCCTCCTCCTCCTCCTCCCTATCCCAGTCGGCGGCTCCTCTCCTTCCTCGGCGTTCGCCGCAGCAGTTTCCGCCGCCACCGCGGCCTCCGCTGGAGGCCGCGACTCCGCGTCCCCGCCCGGCTATGCCTCCCCGTCCTCCTCCCCCGCCAGGTCCGATCGATTCCCTTCCCCCTCCTCTTTTTCAATTTTCCTAATTCGTAATTGTAATTGTGTTTTATTTATGGATCGGAGTGTTGCGCCATTTGGGAACTAACATATTTCCAGAAGCACGGATCGCAGCTGGAAAAAAGAAGTATAAATCAGCGTTTGGTGGTTTGAACATGTGCAATGTGTGTTGGGAAGCTGTGGAAAAAAAAAAGATTGGGCCTTTGTTGAACGTTACGGAAGGAATGGCCCTTAGCAGAGCTAAGCGCAAGAGCATTGTTCAATTTTATTTTCTTCTTCTGATAGGGGATTGGATTGGATATGAATGCTTCAGTTTTCAAAGAGTTTAGTTATAGTAATTGTTGGGTTTGAAGAATTGGATGACGATCTTTCTCATTTATTTATTTGTAGGAAGTAGACATGCATATATAGTGCAAAAAAATAAAAAATAATGTAACACGGATTGAGAACTAAGACAGAGAGAGACGATCGATGATGTTGGACATATGAAATGTATATACAAATAGATGCACTGATTAGGAGGGATAAAATATTAGTAAAAGGAGAACTTGGATTGTGCCTATAAAAGGAAAAGTTTTTTTTAATTAATGTTACATAAGAAATGACCCTGCTTGTTGTAGTTCTTGTAGGTAGTACGATCGAGGAGCAGTTGATTTTATTTATTTATTTATTTATTATTTTTCTTGGGGTAGGAATTGGGTTGGAGGTGATTTAGTTATAATAATTGCCAGGCTTGAACAAATGAAAGAGGATTTCATTCATTATTTATTTAACTGGAAGAACAAGTTTGGGAGAGTACTGCATCTACAGTTTAGTGTACTGTGTACAGGAACACCCTGTATGATTTTTTTGGATCTAGGAAGAGTATGGATTGGGGGAGTAAAAGGGTCTTATAGTGATATAGCCCGGCAATTTCAGTTTTCTTTTAACATGGCATCGTAATAACAGGTTCAGGTTTGCTCAGATACATAATGAAAAATCCCCAACCTACGTACCTCTGCCCACAGTAACCCTAATTCTCTTCCTCTTCCCCACGATACATTTGGATTGTTAATAAATAGACCCCTAAACTATTTCTAATTTGTTGTGGACAATGCCACTTGAAACTTCAAGCAACTTTATAGTTTCTACAGGTTTTGGTCTAGATTTGGCCCAACTTGCTAGAACCTCCAAAATGACTAAAACTTGTTAGGAAAAAAAAGAGAACCTAAAGGGGAAGGACTATGGTCCATTTGGATTGGTTTTCTAAAATTTTGTTATGAAAACAGTTTTCAAAAAAAAGTTATAAAGTTATTTTCTGGGTATACAGATTCTTACTTTGTGTTTGGTTTGTTTCATCTGAAAAAAGCTTAACAAAAGTTAAAAATTCTGTTTGGTAAAAGATTTTCAGAAAATATTTTTTAATAAAAATTTGTAAAATATTTTGAATGTGATGTCCATAATTTTTGTGTCCAGCCAGACACATTTTGTGTCCAGCCTATGGGTCCGATCCGAGGGTGTTCGCACCCAAATTTCTTTATCCGACACCATTACAATTCTTCTTGTGTCCACGCAACCAAATCCCCAAAATACAAAACTATGACCCCATGTTCGGTCTCTGACGATCGTGCCCAGTCCACCGTGGGTCCCTGTGTCCGGTCTCGAAGTAGAAGGTGTCAATCTAGCCCTGTGTCCGGTCCCGAAGCTCGCGGCCTCCTTGAAGTTGAAGTTCGTGGCCTCTGTAGTACTCCTCGAGTTCGCCAGACCCTCGCATGTGGCCTGCAGCTTCGCGTCAACCGACCAGTGCAGTGTGCTGGAGCTCGAGTGGGCGGAAGTAAGGCACAGATTCTGGTGGACGACGGTTCTTCAGGAGGCGGATCTCTGTGACCCACTTCTCCAGTGGCACTGATGCACGCCGCGGTAGAGCTTTGTCGGCTTCGATTCATGCTACGGCTGCTGCACCGGAGGCTTCATTGGCTGTGACCACCACCGGCGTCGCCGCTAGCCTCTTCCGCAAGTGGTCGATCACCACAGGAAAAGAAGATCAGAGCTTGCTGTTTTGGAAAAAAATGGCGAGAGAAAGAGAAGAAGATCGGGACGAGCTCTGCAGCTGTTTTGGGAAAATGTGAGAGAGAAAGAGAAAGAGAAAAGATGAGAGAGGAATGTATCCACCGAGGGGGGGGGGGGGGGGGGGGCAGCCTGCAGCTATTCTGAAATGAGAAAAGCACACTCTGAAAAGAGTTTTCAGTAACTCTCTGAAAGCCGAGTTAAAACTTCGGAACGCCCAATTTTTTTCCAAATGTCAACTGAGTTGTCTTGTCCAAACAACTCTTTGCCCATTTTTCGTGTTAAAACTCAGGAAACTAATTTTAATGATTAACCAAACGGACCCTTAATTTCTTGGAGTGATTCCACAACTGAATTCATGACATCACCAGCTTCATCCAAGCATTCACCAATTAGGATGGGGTCAAGTATGGCACAATAGAAATCCTGTAGGCTATAAAGAGTCTATCGGAATAGGTAAGATAGTGCAATTTGTTATAGCAAATTGCATTCATTTTTATGATGCATGAAGCACATAGTTATTAAAAGCATGCCTAGGCTAACATCTAGGCGAAAAACTCAGTAACATTAGAGGTTGCGCCTCTCTTCATCTAGGCAGATACCTTGATTTTCTTGCGAACATGGGCGACCTTATACGAGGACCCAATAACATTATTGACCCTCCCCATCTACAGATCAAACACTGCTGAAGCTTCCTTATTATGATATTATGAACAAGTTTGACCTAGAACATAGCAATACAGAAGTTTTGAGGTGGGGGGCATATGTTTGTCTTCTAATTATACATACCTTGCTTTTCAGGCGCATGCTTCGTTTTTGGGCCTAGGCCATGAAGGACCTTGGCTCCTAAGTGCACTTGTCACCTTTGATAACTATGATTAGGCCAAAGAGTGCTAATTTTGCAATTTTTGGCACAAAGAGAAAAGACGAGAGGCATGAAAAAACAAGACGACTGAGCCCCTGATGATCTAAATATGGTTTAAAGTATCGGCCGATATCGATCCGATACGGCCGATACCGATACGGTTTGGCATGTCCCGATCCGATACCAACCGGTACCCGATACCGACATTGGTGGTCTTTTTTTCCGGTCAATTTGACAAAGAAAATTAAACGAAAAAGACAAATCAGCAAGGGTTTAAAGCGTAATAAGGTTGCAAAAGCATGTAAAAGAAGAAAATCAATCTATTTTATATAAACCAATCGGTAAGGGTGACTGCTATTTCATTTAATTTCAAAACTACTAAGAAATAACACCGAAAATACTTCAAATTATGCCTAAATGTATAAAATATATGTTTTAAATATAAATAATTATTTGTTTTCCGATACTAAAAAATCCGATACTCCGATATGATACCGCCAATACTACCGATACTGCCGATACCAGTACTCATAGGAATAGTCCGATACCGATACCGATACCGATACCGATACTGTGAACCTTGTCTAATCTCTTTATTCTCCTGCTCAGAGGGACCCATTCTCTTATCAATCTCACTTTCACACTTCCCCTCATTTCTGTTCTTGATTATTTAATGGTAGCTGAAAAAATATATTTCTACATTCATAAGATCTGGATGTGTGTGTGAATTGAACCTCACCTGTTTAGCTTAGCCTGTGTTGTCCAGCAAGAACTATCCCAACCATGACCGCCAGATGGATAACCTTGATTTATTGAATTACAAGGAACATTAGGTCCATTAGCAGGAGTTATGTAAATAAGAGAAAATTTGAGTGGCACCCCACTTTTTTTTATCCATATTCAAGGTGCACCCTACTGCTTTACCTTAATGTATGTTATCCCCCACTTTTGACGGATTCCGTCAAAGACCAACGGTCAACGCGTTTGATCGATAATTTTGGACGAAAATATCCTCCCCAAACCTGAACCCGCTCTGCCTCCCTCCCCCGCTCCGCTACCGTGTCCCCACCCCGCCGCTTCCAATGCCGTGCCCATCACCACTACCAGCTTCACCTTCACCTTTACCATCACCACCTTCACCTTCACCTAAACCATCACCATCACTCACCTTCACCATCACATTCACCAACACCACCATCAACCACCGCTCCCTTGCCGCCCCCGCTCCTCCCCCCTCCCCTGCTCCCGCTCCGCCCCCTCCCCGGCAGCAACAACAGCGGCAAAAACAACAGCGGGGCAACGACGGATGGACGCGGCAGCGGTGGGGCGAGGGCGCGGTAGCGGCAGGGCGGGGGCGCGGCAGCGGTAGGGCGGGGGGCGGCAGGGCGGGGGCGCGGCAGCGGTGGGGTGAGGGGGCGGAGCAGGAGGAGTAGAGATTAGGATTTGGGTTTGAGTTTGGGTTTGGGGAGAGAGAAGGCAAGGGTATTTTTGTCCAAATTATCAGTCAAGCGTGTTGACCATTGGTCTTGGACGGAATCCGTCAAAAGTGGGAGGTAACTTACATTAAGGTAAAGCAGTGGGGTGCACCTTGAATATGGGTAAAAAAAGTGGAGTGCCACTCAAATTTTCTCTAAATAAATCTTTATGTTCAGTACTCAATGAGCCGTAACTAGTTTCTGACCACTTTGAATTTACCGGTCCACTCCCAAATTGTTGACAGAATAAAAAGATGAAATTGTAAGTTTTTAAATTATTAAGGCTCTTTTTTTTTACAGGTCACGCACTTCAAGATGATATATTCCTAATTTCAGTTTCCAATTGTTTCTCTGCTGATAATAAAATGACAAATAGTGGATCTTATTCTTGTTTTTATTAAATTTTTATTCCAATTGTTCTCTGCTGATAATAAAATGACAAATAGTGGAGCTTACTCTTGTTTTAATTAAAATTATAGATAATTTTCTAAAAGTATTCCTGAAGTGCCAGCACCCTGTTTCACGTTTTAATACTCTTAAACTATGATGTGAACCACAAACCGTCAATAGTGATACAAACAATAACGACACTAACAGAGAAGGTCACTACTGCTTCATAAACTGAGTATTTAAACCTTGCTAATTGTTCTGTACTGACTGAACTAGCATTATGTGTAATAAAATAGTAACTTATGTAAATGGTTTAGAACCTTTAAGGGTCACAAACATAATTTGAACTTATATAGTTGTATGTTCTGATACATGGAAAGTTAAATTTCAGCCTCATGTACACACCATGCAGATGTTAATCTGCAATTGAGTATTGAACATTATAGTATTGTTGATAATTCACAATGCTGTTGATACTTTAATGGTCACAAACAAAATTGAACTTCTATAATTGTATTTTCTGATGCATGTACGAGATGCAGACCTTTATCAATATGCCAGTGGGTATTGAACATGTTATAGTTCTGTTGATAATTCACAATACTGTTGATGAATGATTCCTGTGCACCAAAGTTGTGTTGCTCTGCCAATTACTAGACACAATTTTTCAGACTGATCTCATGTAGATGCGGTAGGATTGAAATTTGAAGGTGATCGGGCATTTGTTTGTTGGTGATTACACATTGAGGGGAAGTTTTCGAAAGGGCTTTAAGGAGTTGTTTCAGATGAAATTTGTTTATTATTCCATTGTTGTTACGTCATAACGTATTTTTAAATATTTGTTACCGTTTAAGAAGAAAATGATTAATTGTCATCAGCTTAGAAAATAAATTGTTTACATTCAATCAACATGATTATGCTTAGACGTTCTCATAATAAGCAAAATCTGTCTTTTGGTTTTGTTTTGATAAGTGCAGAGGAAAACATGAGCTCGAGTTGGATTTTAAGAAGTTCTGGGAAGAATTCCGCTGTTCCAGCTCTGAGAAGGTATTTTTTAACTCCATGATTAGCAGACTACATCGACCGTGTTAAAAATTTCTGAGTACAAAAGCATTAGATTTTTATATTTTAAAATTTTGTCCCATGCAGGAGAAAGAAACTGCCCTAAACATGGCGGTAGACGCCTTTTGTAGATTAGTGAAGCAGCAGTCTAATGTAGTTCAATTAGTTACCAAGTATAATCTTCTCTCTAAGTTAACTAGGAAATTCCAGTTTTCCTCAATTCCTTGTAATAACCTTCTTTATATTTAGGCCAAGTTAACTCATCTTCTAACTTGGTTACAGGTTAGTTGAAGCACACATTTTTCTTTTGTTGTTGGAAGAGCCTTTGTGATGGACGTCGATAAGTTGAGGATGTATAGCAGGGGAAGGTATTTGAATGTTGCAAAGGTCATCAGCTTCTTTTCTGAAGTCACAAAGGTCCTTAGCGTACCCAACAACTCATTAGCTTTTTACTATTTTGAAGTTCGTAGTTTTCGAGGGCTCGCTTGACATGTGCATCTACTGTTACTGCAGGACGGCATTAACCCAGGTTCAAATTCATTATATGCTGTAGAAGTTCTTGTATCAGGGGTATGCCTACATTTTTGTATTATTCTGAAGATCCAGATTCACGTGTTACCATTTTCAGATTCTATCTTACTGAGATCTGTTTAAGGAATTTTTTCTCTCTTAAAAAAGCAAAGTAATATTTCCAGACACTCAATCATTTTTTGTTTGTTACTAGTAGTATAGCACCTATATACAAAAAGGGAGATGTAACTTATTCTACCAAATTCTAAGGACTAGGAAATGCCCGACGAAATGAGTAGTATTATAATACCTTACCTAGATATAACAAAAGGAAGATATACAAGTTGCACAAACTATCGAGAAATCAAGCTTATAGACAATACCCTGAAATTCAGGGATGTAATGATGCAAGGATTAAGAAAAGAAACTGGAGTTTTGAATAGTCATTTCCCCAGTTTTAGTCTTCTAATATTTATGTATAATCTTAAAGCAAAATGGCTTACATTTACAAATTTTCTCAATCCTAACCCTCCTTGCTTCTTGGTTCCTATTATTGTATCAGACTTTATAGTGTTGACAAAGTCTTTCTGAAGGAGTTGTGCACATCTTTAATAACCAAACAATGTTAGTAGCGATCTTAACACATGTTCGGTGGTGGACCGCGCCTTTAAGTCTATGATTTGCATCCAAATAAAAATCCATACAGATCATCATGGTACTTCTGTTCTAAATCATGTATATATTGAATTTTATGCAATTTGAAAATCTCTGACCCATTGGCATCATTTGTTCTATTGTTCAAAAAACGTTGAGGTTGGACTCAGTTGATCGATGGGATAAAGATTTTAGAATTGCTTAAAATTTGATCCATGCGTACTTTATAACATGTATATAACATTACACGGTGTGGATCTTCAATATTGATGCAAATCGAAAGGAATAAGGCATGGTCCACATTTCTTATAGTCCCCCCCCCCCCCCTTTCTCTCCTCTCTCTCGCCCTCTCTCTCTCTCAATAAATAAATAAATAAATAAATAAATAAATAAATAACAAATTATATATATATATAATATATAATATATATATATATATATATATATATATATATAAGGATCTTCTTTCTACTACGTTGTACGTGGAAATTTGCTCATGGTGGATACTATCCAGTTCAGATTCGGATCGGAATCACACCCTAATAAAGATCTATCTATCATTTCGTTATCTGATTTGGATTTAATTTTGTTAATATATCCGGATCAATCAACAAATTCCTATTCGCTTTTTGGATCCTGATACCTGTATAAAGTATATTTTAATATATCAATAATACTATTCTTCGATTCTACCCCCAGACATTTCTCTATTCAGAGTGAACCTATTGTATTCGAAGTATATGCACACTCAAACATAAGTGAATTAATACACGACTAAACCTATACAAAATCATCTCCATTTCTTATCATCTCCATTTTCTTTTATATTCGATACAAATTCCTATTCCTATTCACTTTATCCATATGCTGTTGTTTTTATATCCCATCCAGATCCAAATTCGCTTTTTATCATATATGGGTGTTGATTTCTATATTTGAACAATACCAATATTCTTTATTTGAAAACAAATACGGATATGGTAATACCCATATATGATATCCGCTCTAGATGCACCCCTACATTTTACTTTTTGGCCTGGCACGATACTTCTCTCTCTCTCTCTCTATATATATATATATATATATATATAATTGTCGTTAATTGTCGTCCTATTAATCGCTACCCTAAACCTGTCCTCTTCTCATTCACAACTAAAAGAGGCAATTATGCAACTCTTTCCCATCTCTCTTCCGCTATTAAAAAATATCTCCACCCTCAATGATTCACAATACTCGGAGTTATTCATTAAGTTAGTTCTATCACCGCTCAACATCTGTATAGATGCAAGCTCTCAAATTCCAAAGCTGTTTGTCACCAATATCTCTCGCTTTCCTCCAATTCGTTGATAGGTTCTCTTGTGAATTTATCATAGTGTGTCCACTCCCTAAAGTGAATTCAACCCTTTTCCATGGCCTTTTTATTACACGGATGTGTCTGCACGGCTGGCGTTTCTTGGAATCATTTCTCTTCTCTATGCTGTGGGATAGGAGGCAGGGAGTTTGTGGGGGGGTTGTTGTGGGTTGAGACTAGCAGTAGGTTAGTTCCGGATAATTAAGGTTGAACGAGCAAACATAATGTTATGGTATTCAAGATATTCTTAAATGTTCCTATTTATAAACTCTTTCTATTATAATTGTTTCTGTGAGATGAAACTCCGTAATCTTCCTCCATCACATAATTACTATTCTTCGATTCTTTCACAATTTTTGGATTTTGATACCTATATGAAGTTTATTAATATATCAATAATACTATTCTTTGATTCTACCCCTAGACACTACTCTATTTGGTGACTAAACCTATTGTATTTGATGTATATATCCATACTCAAACATAAGTTAGTTAATACGTGACTAAACAAAATCATTTCCATTTTCTTTTATATTCAATCTGGATTTCTATTCCTATTCACTTTATCCATATCCATTTGTTCTTATGACCCACCCAGATCCAAATTCGCCTTTGTCAAATATGGTTGTAGATTTTTTTTTTAATAATACCCATATTCTTTATTTGGATATGGTAACCCATATATGAACTGTATCCGCTCCAGATGCACCCTTACATTTCACTTTCCAGCCCGACAACAACTCTCTCTCTCTCTCTCTCTCTCTCTCTATATATATATATATATATATAGATATATATATATATATATATATATACAACTTCTCTCTCTCTCTCTCTCTCTCTCTCCTCTCTCTCTATATATCTATATTATATATATATAATAGAGGGAGAGAGAGGAGAGAGAGAAGAGAAGTTGTAATATATATATATATATATAAAATTGGAAAGTGGAGGCCATTTGTGCTGACTTCATCTGGAGGGGGGGATGCATGCGATCTCCTGGGACCAGTTATGCCGCCCTCGGGAGGAAGGTGGAGTGGGGTTGAGGACTCTACATGCGGTCAGGAACACAGCCTGCGTGAAGATGGCCTGGAGATTCATCAAGGGGGGGTCACTCTGGGCGGAATGGATGGCGAATAGATACCTTAGAAGGAATAACTTCTGGGCCTGCAGGATAGACAACAATTCTCGGTCACATTTAAGGCCATTCTGAGATGTCGACCGGTGCTTCAGACCGCTATCTGCAGGAACATGAAGGATGGGACGACGACTGACCTATGGCTTGATCCTTGGGTGGGTTCCAGATCCTTACTCGGGATATTTGGAGGTCAGCTAGACAGAGAGAAGCAGGCAGGGGACTCACTTGCAGTCGGATCATCAGAGATGGAGTTTGGAGGCCAGAAGGATATCCTTATACTACTCAGCTTGCCGAGGAGATCCGTCTAGTTACTATTGACGAGAGCCAGCAGGCGGATTCTTGGAGCTGGGCCGGCCCAGGTACGGGAGGCGGATCAGGCCTATTCTGCTTCCGTAGCTGCTACGACCTGGTTCGGTCCCACCATGGCCGGGCTGAAGAGGTGGACTTCATTTGGGGCAAGGGGGTTGCACGAAAAATACAATTATGTGCTTACCGACTCCTTCGAGGTAGACTGATGACGAGAGACAGACTCCTCAGATTTGGGATGCAGATTCCGGACGCCAAATGTGTGCTATGTAATGAGGAGGATGAATCTATGGGGCATATCTTCTTTGTATGCCCGGTGTCCTGGCACATTTGGACCGAGCAGTGTTCGCAGCTGAGGGGAGGAGTTGGGACGGATAAAGACATCCGGAGCATCCTCAGCTGGATCCGAGACCACAGCGGCAGGGATCCGGGGTAGGCTAGAAGAGCCAGAGTTCGTCTCGCCGCGTCTGTTTGGTACATCTGGAAGGAGCGGAACAGACGTATTTTCGAGGGTTTGACTACCCCCCCTATTGGAATTCTACATAGCATAGAATTCGATGTATCAGTAATGGCCCCTAATACTATAGTTTGGGGGTTCGGGAAGTTGTGATATTATGTATTGTAATACCTTTTCCGCTATATGCGAGGAATAAATTCACCCTTATTCCAAAAAAAATATATATATAAAATTGTCGTCCTAGTATTTCTTACTTTAACCTGCCCTCTTCTCATTCAAAACTAAAAGAGGCATTTATGCAACTCTTTCCCACTTCTCTCTTCTGCCATTGAAGAATCTCTCCACACCTCAATGGTCATAATACTCGTAGTATTCATTAAGTTAGTTACATCATTACTCGACATCTATATAGATGTAAGCTCTCAAATTCCAAAGCTGTTGGTCACCAATGTCTCTCGCTTTCCTCCAATTCGTCGTTATTGGTTCTCTTGTGAACTTATCATAGTATGTTCACTCTCTAAAGGGAATTCGACCCTTTTCAATGGCCTTTCTATTACATGGATGTGTATGCACGGCTAGTGTTTTTAGAATCATTGTTGCTCTACACTGTGGGGTAGGACTAGGAGGCAGGGAGCTACTGGGGGGTGGGGGTGTTGTTGTGAGTTGAGACTAGCAGTAGGTTTGGCCTGGATAATTAAGGTTGA
>JANAVB010042433.1:0-22499 GCA_029216955.1 Iris pallida
GCCGTCTCCCGCGCCGTCCTTGGTCGGCCCGTCCCCAGCCGAGTCGCCACCGTCCGTCCCGCCGTCGCCGAGTGCACCGGGATCCCAGGTGAGGGACCACCTAGGGTTCGCTCCCGATCGTCCAATCGCCTCGTCTCCCAATCGCCCAATCGCCATCTCATATATTTTCGAACGTATATATATATATATATATATATATATATATATATATATATATATGTATATATATATATATATATATTTGTTTTTTGAAAATGATAAATTTTATTCCAAAATCAACTCAACTCATACAGATTACAGTACATCCCATGGACCTCTCACCCTACTAGGGTGACATAACATTTACATCAAACTCGGTATTATGAAGAATGCCTATAGCGGGAGTGGAGAGCCCCTCAAAAATACGTCGATTTCGTTCCCTCCACCCATGTCAAACCGAGGCAGCAAGTCGCAATCTAGCAGTCTTGAACCAAACATGTCCCTACCTCTCTAGCCACGAATCCCGTGATGATGTCGCGAACGTCTCTGTCGGTGTCACAACCACCTAACAATTTACGTCACTACTCAGACCAGATATACCAGGACACATTGCACTTAAAGAACAAATGTCTCATGGATTCATTTCCTGCCTGACACAGCATACATTTGGGATTGGAGATCCCAAATGTAATGAGCCTATCTCTCGTCAGCAGTCGCTCCAACATTAACCTGTAGATGCAAAGTTGCATCTTACGAGCTAGGCCCTTGCACCAGATGAAATCATAATCATTGCTCCTGGGGTTCGTTTGGCGAACCAGGTTGTAGCAGCTCTTAAATTGAAATTCCCCTGTAGCTCCAGGATTGGCA
Source organism: Iris pallida (assembly GCA_029216955.1). Lineage (NCBI taxonomy): Eukaryota > Viridiplantae > Streptophyta > Magnoliopsida > Asparagales > Iridaceae > Iris > Iris pallida. The sequence goes on from JANAVB010042433.1 coordinate 847, forward strand.
GGCGGATGCCAAATTCATCCATCAACCAGCTGACTCGGGTTAATGTCTATCGCTCGAATAGCCACTCAAATCTCTGTCGTGTGTCGATATAACTCCGGCCTCCATTCACCATTCATGATGATATGCTGACACTTCATCCCTCTACCAGCCTTTCTGTGAAGCTGGTCGTCTAGTATCTCTAGCAACGATCGCCGCTCCACTAGGGGTCCAGCCAAAGGTCAGTACCTGTCCCATCTCTCATAATCCGTTGAATAGAAGATTTGAGAACAGCTCTGTGACAGATGATACTTTTGAAAGTCACTGAGTGGTTGTTGTTGGGGACACAAGTATAGTAGTTGCCCATATTCACATACCGACTGGACATCTAGTCCGCCATAACGAACTGTCTTTAATGAACCTCCACGTCATCTTCAACCCGATGCCTCCCTGACTGCCAGGAGTGGTCTGAGCCCCACCCCACCCTCTACCCGAGGTCGGCAGAGTTGCTCTCAGGAAATCGATGCATGTCTCCTCTCCAGATGAAGTTGGCATGATGCTCTCCACCTTCCTGATAGTGGCCACCGGAACTAGGATGGACTGGAGCCAGAATAACGCCATGACAGAGATGACTGACTTCACTTGCTCAATGCGATCCCCGAAGGACATGCCAGCTGCCTGCCATCCTTCTACCCTCCTCTGAGCATACTCCACCAATATATATATATATGAGGGATCCACATCCCTTCACTTTTGTATCCCCCAAGCATCCTCACTTTCACAATCGTTGGATCTTGTTTACGTCATCTAATCTTAACCGTTGATTTTTCAATGGTTAAGATTACATGACGTAAGCAAGATCCAACGTGTGTTATCATGAGGATACTTAGGGGATACAAAGTGAGGGAATGTGGATCTTTCCTCATATATATATATATATATATATATAATATATATATATATATCTATTATATATATATATTTTGAAGCATTGGGTACTTGTGGCGAACTCGTCTCCTCTGAGGCTCGAACTCCCGACCACTTGGGCCACATGCATCTCTCTTAACCACTAGGCTAGAGGTCATTTGCATATATTTATATAAGAGAGATGCATGTGGCCCAAGTGGTCGGGAGTTCGAGCCTCAGTGGAGGCGAGTTCGCCACAAGTACCCAATGCTTCAATATATATATATATATATATATATATATATATATAATGGTTCATATTTGTTTGACGTGGACAATAAATTAATTGAAACTTTGTTATTTAATTTCTGTGCCACCTATTGATAAAATTCATGCTACTTTAACAACTGCCAAATGTTAGCAATTTTTTTGACACTACTATTTTTTATATTGATCCCCAAGTTTTGCGTGGAAAACAAAACAACAGACTCATAAACAAATACAATTCATGTTATTTTACCGCTCATGTTCGAACAGGAGTCTTAAAATATGTTAAAAGAATTAATAAAGACAAATGTAAATAGCACTAACAAATTACTAGAAACAGTACACTTTTGACAGTCTTGTGCATATTTAGGATTGCCAAAAATTTATACAATTATTGTTATTTGAGGACTACCATTTTTTTTTTTTTTTTTGATTTTATATGTACTGCTAAAGTTTTGACAAATCTGAATATACACTGGAACCGTCCTATTTTTGACAATCTTGAAGATATATATATATATATATATATTATATATATATATATAATATATATATTATATATAATATATATATATATATGACTGACAAAAATTTTAAAAGTACTAAATATATAAAAAATTTGACTGTCCTGAACATACACAAATGTCCAAAATTTTGATCGTCTCAGAGCTGTCAAAAGTTTAGTTTGTTTTTCCTGTTCATTCTGGTAATGTCCTTAATATTGTCTTAATAAAAAGTTCAAAATTTGGACTGCGCGACTAACGGGTAGAAAAAAAACTAACGGGTGGGAAATGATATCCATACCCGTCACAACTAACCTTTTTCCCCATAGCTCCAAGAAGAAAATAATTACAAGAAGAAAAAAAAAACTCGATTTCGGAGCAACAGCTCCGACCTTCTTCTCCGACGGTTCCTCTTTCTCCTCACCGTCGACATCCACCAGATCCGACGGCTTTCAACCGCCGATCTCCACGAGCGCCGCCGCTGACCTATCGGTAGGATTAGGGTTTCTTGGTTTTTTTTTTGTTGAAAGAAAAAGGGAAAGAAAAGGAGTAAACATCCATTCTAGATCCACCCCCCACCTCCCCCCCTCCCCCGCGCGCGCGCGCGTCCCTCCGCGTCCGTCGACAATAACCACCAGGTTAAAATTGTTATTGTTTTTTTGTCATTTCAGATATTTCTTATTTTTTTTTTTTTGCATTATATTCAAAGCAAAGATACTTCTCAAATTTGGAGTAGGGGAAAGGACGACCAGGAGATGGAGCGGGGAGTAGAGCAATCTGTGGAGGAGGTTCTCTTTGAGATCCGTCACCATGCCGAGATATCTTTCTCTTCAGATTCCTTCCGGGAAGAGGTCAAATTCTCCAACTGTTTGTTCAAATAATAGGATTTTTGACGTCTTTCCTATTCTAATTATATCCCCCCCTCTTGACATCAGGTGGCCAGAGGTTCGAAAGGAGGAGGATTACTATCCTATCTTTCCCTTCAAGGTACTCAGTTGGCTGGCGTTTAACTTCTCCAGTGTATGGTTTGATTGCTTGTTAATTGAGTATAGTTGAATGCTGTCATAGGAATTTTCTTACAAACAAACTGTAATGCTTTTGTGACTTCACACATGTAATTATTTTTCATAGTTGAGTATAGTTTGAATGCTGTAGTAGATTTTTTTTAACCTTTGGAAATGTGCCAAGCTTTGAGAAAGGAAAGTCACTGCTTTCCTATGTCTGGGTGCCAAAGGAACTGGGGAGTAAAGGAAAGTGATTCCCAATGGAAAGGAAATTTCCTTGTCATTTCCGTCCATCCAAGCAAGGATTCACTTTCCCACTTTCAAGTATTCACTTTCCCTCCCAATTTCCTTGTCATTTCCAAACACCGGAAAGAAAAATCGATGGGGATTAGGAAATACCAAGGAATTGATTTCCTTCCCTTTCCATTCCGCGAACCAAACGAGGCCTAATTCTGTTAGAAACAAATCATGTGATCATTCTCGAGGGAAGCGATATTTTAATTTTGTGAAGTTCCTTCATGTTCATATGTAACCATTAGACTGTATTCTACACTGATTAGTATCTAGATACGACACTGCAAGGAAGGATTAAGAACCCATCTCTCTCTCCTCTCTCTCTCACACTCATTCATACACACGCACGCACGCACGCACACACACGCACAAAATAAGAGATATTTGTGAAATTGCCTTTTATATACCTAATAGATTCTGTTGTTTGCTGTTGTCTTATTATAGATGGCATTGCGAAGGAAAAAGCATAAGCTAGAGCTGTTGAAATTATATTTATCTTGTAGGCACAACTGGCATCATTGTGAATGTAGAAAAGTAGTTTGGGAAGTTGTATTATTTACTTCTTCCTTTGAATTGTTTTTCTCTTTTACAAGAAGACCATCAAAGATTTCTCTCTTTCTTGCTTTTATGCAGGCGCAAAACAGCTTAAGGAGAAATGGGTGAGTACAAGCGGCCAAAGTCATTCAATAGAAGGATGTCCCTTTTTGCCTCTGCTCATGGTGACTATGTTGCTCTAGCTGTTGGAAATCGGATAACTATTCTGCAAAAGGACAATGACTATATGGAGCCCACTGGCACCTTTATCAGTGAGTTTCTTTTTTAATTATTACTTCAGTATTTCATAAAAGGGATAGGGGGCACAGTGCAAATATTGAATATGCTCCCGGTCACATAATATGGTTCTAAGGTGTAACTATGTTGAAATTTATTGAATAGATGAACGCTACTCTATTGTGAGGAAGAATTACCTAATCCTGGTTTTGTGGAATCAGGTAATGACAAACTATCTGTATTTACTAATGGAGCTTGGATGGAACCTCAGGGTATTCTTGGAGTCATTGATGACATGAGTAACCTTTTCTTTATCAAATCAAATGGGGAGGAAATAGCAAGGAGATCTAGGAGCCAATTGAAGTTGTTTGCACCTGTTCTTGACTTGATTGTTCTTGATGATCTTAACTCAAAAAGCCATCCTGGTAATCAGTTCAGTGTTGAGAACCTATGCATGCATTGACAAGGGAACTCCTATAGAACAAAATGTGCTCATCATATTCAGTTTCTGACACAGTATGCTTGCTTGTGCAGGAGTGATTTCTACTTCTTTACAACTGATGGTTTGCTTCATCAAGTTGAGCTCACTCGGGAGCCAACTGCAGAAATATATGCTTTTCCAACTTCAAAAATATAGCAGAAAAGATACGATACCCTAATAACGTGTCTTGCCTCGACTTCTATCCAGATCTTTCTTTGGTGGTCCTAGTTAGTGCTTCTGGTGCCTCAACAAACTCTGGAGATAATGCAGGCAAGTCAATGCAGAATGATCTCCATGCAGTTATTATGTATTTTTGTTAGCTTTAGAAATTCTTTGAGTTGAGCATCTTGGTTGAGTTATGAAGTTTCTTTGGTGTTTCTCAGGTTTCTATTCTCTTCATCTCTTGCGTATAGTTACAAAATCAGAGATACAGATATTGTGCAGTAGTTCTCAATTTGAAGGCCTCTTCTTATCCTCAAAAGGGCATGGTGATACTTTTACAACTCCAAAAGTGGCAATCTCACCACATGCAAAGTATATCGCTGCTCTAGATATGACTGGTCGGGTAGATGTTTTAGCCTCGATACTGAAAATATTCACTATCTTGTATCTCCACTTCTGAAAGGAATTACTCACACATGACTGATAATTTGGCACATGGGAGTAAGGAGTACTTGCATGATATAGTTGGCCTGAATTGGTGGAACGATGACATTCTTGTTCTTGCAAAGAGGAATGGAAATATAACCATGTATAGCGTAGTAGGTGGTAGAAAAGTCATAGAAAATGACCCTGTATTTTGTATGCCTGTCATCGAAAGAGTGAAGCATCGTCAAGGACATATTTTTGTTTTGGAGGGCAGATCACCCGATGGAAATATATCCATGTCTGAGTATATAGAAGACAGGAATCAGCAGCTTAACGAGCACATGGCTTCTTTGAATTACAATCAGCTAGATACTGGTAAACTCTGCTGGAGGTTGATGTCCTTATCCGGGAAATCCATTTCAGAAATGTATACTATTTTAATTAGTAATCAACAGTACCAGGCTGCTTTGGACTTTGCTCATCATCATAGGCTGGACAAGGATGAAGTTTACAAAGCGCAATGGCTGCATTCTGACCAAGGAATCCAGGAGATTAATATGTTTCTAACAGAAATTAAGGATCCAACATTTGTACTATCAGAATGTGTGGATAAAATAGGACAAACTGAAGATATTGTTAAGGCTTTATTTTCTTATGGGCTGCGTATTACTGATGAATTTAAGTTCTCGGACTCAGAAACTTGTGAATCGAACATAATTTGGGATTTTCGAATTATGAGGCTTCAGTTGTTGCAATACAGAGACAAGTTAGAGACATTTGTAGGGATAAATATGGGAAGGTGCGTAGTCTTTCTTTAAATTTCATGGTAGGATTGATGATGGTTGCAACTAAATTGCCTTTATATGGCATGCTATTATCTTCTTCTCCCTTGCGGCAATGCAATATCTACCAGAACGTATACATTGTCTGAAACTTTGAGTTTGAAGGTTACTCAATACAGGCTCTGCAGTGTAAATTTTCTTATTAATAACATGAATATTTGCCCAAGAGGTAGGGTTTTCTCAAACTATCAAAGGGAAGGCATTTGGATTGATGGTAATCTTTGATACATAGTTATTTTGTTATAGAAAGCAGAAGAACAATCTATGAACTCAATACGTAGATTTATGCTTTATTTGCTTTGTAGGGCTTCATGAAAGTTTGGGTATAAGAAAATTTAAAAATAGTGAGAGATGAGGCATATTTGTTCTCCATTCCTATACACATGCTGTTGTCAATGATTTGTGATCCGTCTTTATATTATTATAGTATAAAACAGAGAAATTTGTTAGGAAATTATATTAGTTGTTCAGTTGCTAATGAAAATGATCTTTCACTTCCATAAATAAGAATTATTGCACTTTATTCTCAAATTTTTGTTTTTGAGATAGGATGATATGTAACATGTGCTTCCAAAGGTAATGCCTCTTTGACTGGTTTTACTTTGTTTTGTATATAAAACTTGTCAATTCTATCAAGCAAATGTTGATTGATTAATATATAGGTCATGAGCATGATTATAAGAAAAGAAAAGAAAGAGTTTCCTTGAATGACGTTTGTATAGAGAATTCATCTGGAAATTTACTAATTGAAAACCCATGAGCTGATGGTCATAGTCAGAAGTTCCGCATTTAGGAATGATTCGGCAAGGTCAGAAAGTTCGACATTTGGGAGAGATTTAGAAAATTTGGCAAAGGTTTAGAAAATAAACTAAATAATCTAAATAATTGCAATGGAAATATAAATGATATATAAGTGGAACTACACAGAAAATAACAAATATGATTCTACCATCATTTGAACAAGAAAGGTGTTAATTGTTAATCTACTCTACCCTAATTAGAAACAAAATATATCCTCTGCATCCTTATTTAACCATTGTTATCTGCATTATTCTACCATCGTTTTGTAATTCACCAAAATGTTAAGAAAATAGGAATATACCAACTGGCCCTAGATAACAGATTCAGAAACCTCCAAGTCAGGTGGCTATGACAATTGTAAGAGATGGGGTAGTAACAATATTGTACTATAATCTCCAATTGACTCTTAACAACTCAAGGGACCATTTTTCTCCAAGAATAGAGCTTCCTAGGACTCGGGTTTGGCAATGGAAACTGGAAATTGAGAAGTTGTCTTGTCTCTAACCTAGGGCACGACACTGTAAATTATTTGTAGGATAAGATAAAATCAAGAGACGAAGTCATAGAAATCTAACTAAAAGGTTACAATTAAAAAAACTCGATATTTGAAAATTTGTCTAACCATGAAATTACTAAGAGAAAAATAGAATGAATTCAGTTCATCACTTTCCGCTATTGGATACACAGACTTGTCGATTCGATAGAGCCCTGTAGAAGCATCGTCCAACTATCATCGAGTCGGAACCTCCGACTTCTTCCTAGCTTATAGTCACTAATTGTAGATTTGGGCATTGGTCATGGTTGCAAATAAATATGCTGCTACTTGTCATTGACGGTAGCAAGAGTTCAACACTATGGATTTAGGGTAGGGAAGGGGAGGGGAGGGAAGTGGACTCCATGTGATTATGGGAATGCCATTCCATTTTAACTCTTGTCTTAATTCGTCACAGAGATGCATGCAATTCCCCAAGCAAATAGTATCATCGTATCTCTTCGTGTTTATGGTTTACGGAACTTGGAGTATGCTCCTTGGTTGGATGACGGCCTTACAAATAAATAGATAAATCCTTCTAAAGACATCTAATTTGTACAAAATTTATCATTTATGTTTGTCTATAACTATTAGAACACTAAGGAAAATTGAAGTCGTATGGAATCACGTTTGAATTCTTTTAGAACAAGACCCAATGACTTGTTCTCTCCATGAGTTTCAACCATCATATTTTCCAACTTTTGATGATTTGAATAGTTCATGACTAGCACCGATCCAAAAGCTCCAGATGTAGATCATTAACTTTCTTATTTCCATGACTAAATGTGAACATATCTCCTAAAGTTGTCAACTGTGTTTTTCTCGAGATTTTTTCTATCAAAGTTATCTATAAGATAACTGTCATCTTTTATGGATCAAAGTGTTTGGGCAGTTGAGAAACATGTCCTAAAAGTGACTAGATGAAATGACAATGCTAAGATGAAAGAGTGCGGTTAACATGAGATGAGTGCATATGTGGGGTAGTTGGAGGTAATGACAAATGCCGATATGGTGCAGAATTTTTTTGTAAAAACCTCCAATGAAGATCAATAGATGCACTGGTATGTGTGCTAAGATATTACTTACAGACCCACACTCTGTGTGTGAGTGTGTTGGGGGGGGGGGGGGGGGTTGTCTAGATTTCCGTTTCCTACGTTATAGTTCTCAGTTGGAGGAGATCAAAGATAACATACTGAACTACTTCACCTTATTTGAACAGGGTATTAGTTTTAACTTTGATTATTACTGAAGTCCAGTGTCTATCCTATTTTGTCCTTTCAGTTTTTTGCCCATTGATTAAATTTTTACTCACAGTTCATGTTCAGCATTTAACCTCATTCGCTTCTCATAAGGGAATGCTATACCTTCTACAAATAATATTTAAGATGGCTTGTAGAGTGTTAGCTGTCAGGAGACGTGGGTTTTGTACATATTCTTAATATATGTTGTTTTAAACAAATTTTAAGTGCAAATCAGTTTTGTAGTTATTATTCTTTGATTGTTAGCCACTTTTCATTTTGAGAAATCCACCTCCCAGTTACACCGAAGTGTGGGATATTTCTTAATGAAGATGACATGCTCATTACTATGGCGAAAGATGCTATTATTTCAAACCCTCTTCTCATCCCATAACCTAGATATTTATGATACCATTTCTCCAGTCATGTGACGGTACTGAAACACGCCAACCATACTCTTATTACGTCAATATCTATTGCTCAAAATGAATCAGACAAACAACATGAAGTGGTTGGGCTGTTAACTTATTTCTCCTTTTTTTTGGATTACAAGTTTACAACTCAACTTTTTTTTACTTTTTTTGACACAGATACAAGTGAATGATCTTAATGGCCGTATTTATGTTTCTAAGAAGTTACTACCTCCTTTTATCAACAAGAGGAATCAACTCACAATGTTTCCATATAATGGTCTAAGTATGTAGTTAGGTTGAGAATAAACACTTAACTTCATTGTATCTGCCTCGTTTCCATTGACTCGTGCTTACTAATCATGATTCTTTTACGTAAATTATGTGGTACTGTTTCTCAATCACTTAGAGTTAGCCTGTTCTCTTATTCTCATATTTTATTCCTCTTCTTGCAGGTTTTCCGCACAAGAATATAGAAAATTCCGAGCTGTGACACTCGTTGAAGCTGCTATAGGTCTTGCTGAAAGTGGTAAAATTGGAGCCCTTAACCTGCTATTCAGGCGTCATCCATATTCCCTTTCTCCTCGTATCTTGGATATTTTGTCTGCTGTCCCTGAAACGGTTCCTGTTCAGTCTTATAGTCAGTTGCTCCCAGGAAGTTCTCCACCAACCACTATAGTTTTGAGGGATGCGGATTGGGTTGAATGTGAAAAGATGGCATGCTTTATAATCAATCTGCCTAGTGGATTTGAGAAGATTTCTCAAATAAGAACCGAATATATTCTGAAATATTCCATGGAGTTCAGCTGGCCATCGGTTTCTGAACTTTGTGAGTGGTACCGGAAAAGAACTAGGGATATTGACAACTTAACCGGGCAGCTAGACAACTGCCTCGCTCTTGTGGAGTTTGCCAATCGCAAGGGCATAGTGGAGCTGCAGCAATTCCATGAGGACATCTCATACTTTCATCAACTCATCTATTCACACGGATATGATGGAGAATTTACTACGAGTCTTGTTGAGTGGGAACAATTGTCAGACTATGAGAAGTTCAAAATGATGCTCAAGGGTGTCAAAGAGGAACTTATAGTGGAAACACTGCAGGAAAAAGCTATCCCGTTCATGAAAAAACGGTTTTGCTCTGAATCAGTAGAATCTGAAGATCAGGTAGAAAGAAGCCTCCGTTCTACATGTCATGAACAAAAGTATTCATTCCTTGTTAGATGGTTGAAGGAGATCGCTGCAGATAACAATTTAGACATGTGTTTGATAGTCATAGAAAATGGATGTGGAGATCACCCAGTAGATGGTATTTTTAAGGATGAGGCTGAAATGATAGAAACTGCACTAGAGTGCATATATTTATGCACTCTTACAGATCAGTGGAATATGATGGCAGCCATTCTGTCAAAGCTTCCGCGGAAAATTTTAAGAGAGAAGGGAAGCAAGGATTTTAATTCAAGGCATGTTCCTCAGGGTCTAGGGACTTCCAGATTTTCTTTCATAAGAAGTCAACAAACGAAACCAGAAATGCAATCAGCAAATGTGCAAGATGGAGATTCTGAAACCCCAAACTCTAGAGGCTTTGAAGAGCAAATTGATGATAATGCAATTCAAGATAATTTGGAAAAGAGGATAAAGATTGCAGAGGGGCATGTAGAAGTCGGAAGGCTGTTGGCTTATTATCAGGTTCAAGTCTTTTTTCTCTTCAAGTTTTACAGTTTTATTTTTCACGACTACCGACACTCATTATATTTTAGGTTGCATACAGAAATTCTAACCAATGTTGCTAGTTTTATGTGCTGCACTTTATTGTTGAAGCCTTGGTTGTATTCTCCTGTGAGTCCCATGCTTAAGTTATAATTAAAATAACTGAAAGGACTTCCTCTCTAAGGATATAATCAACATCAATTGGTGAGGTGAAACCCTAATGTAGTCAAGGTTTGCTAGTTCCGAGTTGTATGAAGCATGGACACGAACAGGGGGACATGGATGTGATACAACATGGACACCCCAATATATGACATCCTGAAAAAGTAGGATACAGGAGAAACATGACACGCAATCACATTTGTATTCATCTATCTTTATTTTATATGTATAACACTGCATTCATCTGGAAATACGAAAAACCGTCAGGGCATTACATGCGAATACCAATACAACAACACAGATTATCCCAATTTTTTGGGTCAGCTACATGATCCTTTTCTTCAAACCACCTCTTTTAAGCAACAATCTCCTCTCTAGCATTAGTAAATGTCAATATCTTTCTTCATAGGCTAGATTCAAGTTTCTTTACTTGACCCTAGTTCTAGCAGTTCTTTAACTAAGTTAATTCAGCTCCTAATTGGTAGATTCTGTTAGTCATTGTTGCATATGATAAAACCCTTTCAAGCATTTCAAGCTATTTTCTTTAATGTTATCCTTAATTCGCATCACATTTAAGTTCCAACGAAGCATTCATTTTTATTCTATTTCTTTAATGTATTGCCTTTCATCTGTCATAGCATTCTCATTTCAGCCTAACCTCATGCTGAGAATAGTATATCCAAAAATAGAACCTAGTGGGAACACCCAACAATTGATCTATCGTAACCATATAAAATTTTTAAATGACTAGGAACTTATTTATAATTGTAGAGCATCTACCCTCGTACAACAAAACACATTGACACTACCTCCTAAAAAGTAGCACATAACAAGGCAAGAACGCCAAGATGTTGAGCCACCAAATTTTAATATTATGGATTAGAGACTAGGACTCCTTACAATTTATGTGAAGTATAATAGCCACTAGTCAATGGAACATTTCGTATATTGGTACAATCTTATAAAGGCAATAGATCTTAGTTCTTCAGTTGGATATGTTTGTTATCTCATCTACCCATTTAAAGAAATTTTTACTTGGGTATATTTTTAAAGTTATACTAGTTAAGTTCAAATCAAAGATATAATCTTTCCTCAATATGTGCAAGTTGTATCGTTGATGCCACAAATGTTGTGTATACCAATAAGTCAATAACATCAACAAAGCCTTTAGCCCAAAACTTTTGGATACATTACATGGATCCTTTTCTAGCATCAAGCTCCATTGCAAGCCCTTGTTTCAGTAATGTTAGTCAACTATCAAGGTTCACAGATAGGCCAATACAAATACTTATATCGTTTGGCCTTTTCGGATCCAATATTGACCTACAACGATACTGGCCAACACCGACATTTGAGTCTCTCTTTCTTGGTCAATTCAGTAAAGAAAATTTAGAAGAAAAAGGGAGCAGTATGGAAAAAAAATTCAATGTCAACAAAATGATTTGGTCTTGTCGAAAAATAGTTTTATGCCTAAATGTATCAAATATTATTTAGTTTTTAAAATAATTATTTGGCTTTACGAAACCAAGAATACTGAAACTCTGCTCTGAAACCGTTGATGTTGTCGAAATCGATGATACATACTTATAAGAAGGGCCGGAAATCGATTTTGATATTGCGGACCTTGCTATAATTTCCTTTTTATTGCCCCAAACAACGTAACATGTGACTTGCTAGGGGCAGACCCACCATATGCTGAGGTCCCCCTCCTACTTTCTGTTTCCTTCTATGTAGTTCTATTATTTACTTCATCTTCTTTAAAAAATCAACAACTAATTGGTGGTCCAATTGGTTAATTGATGGGATTACGACATTTGAGGTCTCGAGTCCACTGCTCACTAGCCACATTTGTCTAGTTTATAATTTTCCTTTAAAACAAATTATATAAATTTCTGCATAATGCCCCCTTATAAGTTATCATATTTTCTCCTGCGTCAAAAAAATTTCTGCGTCCACCACTGTTACTTGTCCCTGGTCCTTGCAATTTCTTAAACTCTGCTCTGAAACTGTTGATGTTGTCGAAATCGATGATACATACTTATAAGAAGGGCCCGAAATCGATTTTGATATTGCGGACCTTGCTATCATTTCCTTTTTATTGCCCCAAACAACGTAACATGTGACTTGCTAGGGGCAGACCCACCATATGCCGAGGCCCCCCTCCTACTTTCTGTTTCCTTCTATGTAGTTGTTCTATTATTTACTTTCTTTAAAAATCAACAACTAAATTGGTGGTCCACTGCTCACTAGCCACATTTGTCCCAAACAACGTAACATTTGAGGTCTCGTATCCACTGCTCACTAGCCACATTTGTCTAGTTTATAATTTTCCTTTAAAACAAATTATATAAATTTCTGCATAATGTCCCCTTATAAGTTATCATATTTTCTCCCGCGTCAAAAAAATTCTGCGTCCACCACTTTTACTTGTCCCTGGTCCTTGCAATTTCTTAAATTAAGGTTCCATCACTATTAGCCAGTCCATGCACGATGTATTGTTCTCCACTGCATATATTCAAAGCATTTTAATTAATTTCACCTTCCAGACCTCGATGAAGCATTCTCTAATCTCTTGCTACTGTACTCATTTCTTATCCTTTGCTTGTCGCTTGTCCATCTCACATCACGATTCTCATTTCAACTATCGTGACTTTTGGAATTGCAACATGTTTTTGACTGCTCATATCTTCATCAAACATAGTTTATTTTATAATTTATTACTTTCCTATGGAATTTTCCTTTTAGTTTCAAGGTACGCTTGGAGAAGTATACTAACTAACTATAAATTTGACACAAGTGCCTCACTTATGTTTGAGAGGTTCTCATGGATTATCGTGCCCTACATGGATATGGCTCTATGGACCATGTTGAAGTATCCATGCTATATAACTCATTTTTCTAATCAAAAGGAAAAAAAAAGGAGTGGGGTGACTGAACAAAATCTAAGTCAAGAGGATGAGCTGGATAGTTCCAGATGGAAATCGTTAGATTATTGAGTGTGGAGATGCTATTTGATTGATGTGTAGCATGCTGCTTACAAGGAAGCAAGAGATCTGGTTTGGTGTTTTTTTCCTTTTTCTCCATGGATCTTGAGGGAGGGAGAGGCAAGAGGGGTGTTATGTGCATATTAAGATCATAGCATTGTTTGCAGTATCGGCTGATGTCGATACGATACGGTCGATACCGATACTGTTTGGCATGTCCCGATCCGATACCGACCGATACCCGATACTGACGATACCGACATTAGGCAAAGAAATTGAACGAAAAAGACCAATCAACAAAGGTGTAAAAGCATAGAAAGGTTATAAAAGCATGTAAAAGAAGAAAACTTATCTATCGTTATGTAAATCAATCGGTAAGGGTGACTACTACATCATTTAATTTCAAAACTACTAAGAAACAATACTGAAAATATTTAAATTATGCCTAAATGTATAAAATATATTTTCTAAAATGTTAATAATTTATTAATAATTATTTGTTTTCTGATACTAAACATTCCGATACTCCGATCCGAAACCTCCAATATTGTCGATACCGCCGATCCTGATACTCATAGGAGTGGTCCGATACCGATTCCGATACCGATACTTTGAACCTTCATCATAGTTTAAGTATCGGTCGATACCGATACGATACAACCGGTATCGATGCAATACAACATGTTCCGATCCGATACCGACCACTATCGATGATGGGGGTCTTTTTTTCAGATCAATTCGGCAAAGAAAAAATTGAACGAAAAGGATAGTAGAATAAAAAAAATAGTGTCAATACAATGATACAGTTATGCCGAAGATTGACAATGTTGTAGAGTTGATTTCTAATTTATAAACTGTAACCATTACCATTTATCGAAGTTTTATATCTACAAACTCACAACATTCATCTATATTAATATTTTTTCATTCAAAACTATTTACTGTGGTTGCACTATGTCTAAAGGCAAGTAAATAAATAATAGTATCTGTTGCAAGTGAATATTGTTCCATTAAGAACTAACAAAAAATAACACAATATATAAAATTATGCAATGTATCAATTTTTTTCTTTTTTTTAGAATAATTTTTTTGATCATTTTTGGCTTTCCGAAATAATACTCCGATCCAAAACTGCAAAAAACACCAATACTCAGAGAAAAGGTCCGACACCAATTCTGATACCGATATTTCGAACCTTCATTAAGATACTTACAAAGTAGGAATTATTTCAACCTTTCTTGGTGCCTAGTCATTAGCGCACCCAGTTCTATACTCGATTGATGTTCAAAAGGAAGTAATACGGTGAATGTGCATACAGTAGAAATGTAAACTATGGATGTAACAGTTCAGTGAATGTTTTTGTCGGATTGGAGTTTCTTCATAATTCATGGTTGAAAAATCAACAAACTACACTCAGCAATATACATGGACTGTGAAAACGAGAGATCTTATTTGTCAATAGTGGTCAAGAATAAACCCCATCAAGCCCCGTCTCTTTGTCAGCATATTTCTGCTTTAATTATGAAGAATTGAAATCAAATGACATGCTTAGTCAAAGAAGTAGTGTATAAAATATATACATCTCAATTGTTGTTGAACAATCTGTACAATTTTGAGTCCCAGAAAAAACTGAAGTCCATGGCTTGAGACAACAAAAGACTGCCAAAACCCACTATCATACGCACTAAAATATTGGGTGGGTTTCATGCCAATAGAAGCAGCCTTAACTCCAGCCATGTTTCTATAATGAAATGGGGCTCAAATCTCATCATTCTACAAACTATCATATCTAGAACAGTTGCTTGGACTTGATTCAAGCTAAGCAACATGAAAATATACAAGCAGGAGACAAAAGGATAAGGTTATCCTAAAGTATGCAGAATATTTGCAATGGTGGCATTAGTTGATGATACAAGAAGATTGGAGGAGTCACTGAGAGAACATCTTCAAATTTACTTAGGAGTTTTTTGGTGGAAGTTGTTGGAGAGGATTTGAGAAACTGACATGAGCTACGCTAGATGAATGGTGATGGAATAAAAGATTACTGATGAAAATATTTGCACCAGCAATTGCATATCTGGAATCATAACTGATTATAACATCGGTCCAGTTCTGGCTGGAAGAATCTGTTCTGCTGATCTGTAATGATAGGGATTACAATTTCAAGCAGACCAGTAGTTTCAAACAGGATCAAGTAAGGGTTGGTTCTGGATCTGATTCATCCAGGTTTCTGCTGATTTTGTAGCTGCTGCTTACGGAAGTTGGAAAGACCGATCCCTTGTGCTTTTCCGTAGTGTATCTTGAGTGCTGGTTTTTAACTGTTTGTATTTGGTTGGTGGATAACATTCGTAATATTTGTTTCAGATGAGCGAAAAAACAGGGCAACACTGTCTAGCCTTCATCAAAATTATTAGTTGTCGATGTCGTTTACCATTCTTTTATAGTTCAGTGTGCATGATATGCTATTTCAGCAACAACAACAAAGCCTTCATACCAAAATATTGGGGGCTGACTACATGATTTCTTTACTTTTATTCTTCTCTGTTAACGGAATTTCTTGTCTAAAGTTAGCAAATGTCATATCCTTTTTCGCAGCCTCAATCCAAGTCCATTTACGTCTACCCCTACTTCTAGCAGCTTATTTAACTAAGATCCTATGGCTCCTCTGAACTGGTTCCTGATATCCTTTTAAATGCTTCAATTTCCTTCAAGTCATTGTCACCATGATGCCTTGGCTGTAACGATTCAAATATCTTCTCTCTAATGCTCCCTACATTTTATGGGTTCACACTATAAACAATATTATAACAAGAGAGTCAATAATTCATGAGTGCTGCATTCACATGGTCAATGTCGCTGTCAGATCTTAATTCCTTGAGTTATATTTTTCTTGATGTTTCTTCAACAATGACTAATATAAGCTGCTGACATAAAGCTCTTATGCCATGTTTTTTGGACAGGTTCCAAAACCAATAAGCTTCCTTTTGGGTGCTCAATCAGATGAAAAGAATGTAAAACAACTTATTCGTCTTATTTTATCAAAATTTGGCCGTTGGCAACCTGGTAGAACAGATAATGATTGGGCTAACATGTGGCGTGATATGCAATGCTTTCAGGAAAAGGCATTTCCTTTCCTTGATACTGAGTTTATGCTAATAGAATTTTGTAGGGGACTTCTGAAAGCTGGTAAATTTTCACTTGCAAGAAATTACCTCAAAGGGACCGGATCTGTGGCTCTCTCAACAGAAAAAGCTGAATATCTGGTCATTCAAGCAGCAAGGGAGTATTTTTTCTCAGCGTCAAGTCTTTCTTGTCTTGAGGTGAATATTCTTACTTATCGTATGTTTGAACATAAATGGATATCCCGTTTTGTTATTACTACAACATTTAGCCGTATCCTTCTGCAAAAAAGTGTTCCAAACATGGAGTAGTCATTCCCCAACTATGATAACCTATGATCAAAGAAAATGATCAATAGCGGCTCCATCACATTATGACTTCTTGGGTTTTCTTGGTTATTGATTGCCCCTTTATATTTTCCCAATGTCATTGGTATTAGGGTTGTGGAGCTTTTGGAATGGGTGAGTTTAAGTGTGTGTTCTATATATTGAAGTTGATGAACTTATATGCTTTCTACAGATGAGTTAGTGATGATGATTGATGAATGCGATGTGGCAGTCTGTTGGTCTTTTGATTAAACTCCAAATCAGCCATTAGTGACTGAGTCACAGATTGTTCTGTCTAAGGCTAACCTTTGATTTTCACTTAAGACTCCAAAAAACTGTAAGGAGGTGAAATCTGTCTTCTTCTCCTTTGTATAAAGCTTTTGAAACTTTTGGTTTCATCTTCCTCTTTAGCTCTGAAGCTTCTTCTGGTAGTACAAATATTCTACCCTACAACCCTTTAGAGCCAGTTCCCAACTGGTGAAGTTTCCTTACAAACCATATAGTTGAATCATGCCACGTCTTTACTCTTTTCCAGACAATTTCAAGACCCTATCCTTTGTTTGAATAAACCATGGTAGGGCTAATGTGTTTTCCATTGTGATATTCTAAATGGTGCGAATGTTGATGAATCGATGTTGGACTATATCACCCGGGGTGACATAATCGATGGAGACCACATCACAATGACACTGCAAGCAAATTTGATTAGGGTTCATATAAAATGGTGAAGCAAAGAACACAACTCCATAAAAGGATCAGAGTTTGATGAATATGGATGGGCTACATGAAATACCGACTAACAAATAGGGACTCGATTGGATGCCTACTGTGCCTTTTCCTTAGTAAGCTAGGTTTTTGATGCCCATACTTGAATATATTTGTTAACTTATATGTTGTACAGTTCAATAAAGCAATTTATGCGCCTTTCACAACCGGATTTAAGTTGGTTTTCAATAAACAGAATTCTTCGGAGATTGTAGAGCATGTGTTTACTTCTACAAAGAGTGGCTAAACAGTGATATGTGCATTTGAGTATCCCCTTTACACATCGCATATGCATTGATCTTTATCTGAGACGTGTACTTCAGTATTATAAGAAGAAAAACAAATGTTAAAATCAATGTTTTCTGTTAAGTACTTTTTTTTTATTTTCTAATATTACTGAAAACTTCACAGATATGGAAGGCTAGGGAATGCTTAAGTCTCTTTCCTAATAGCAAGAATGTCCAAGCAGAAGCTGATATCATTGAAGCTCTCACCACCAGGCTTCCAAATCTTGGGGTGACTCTTCTTCCTGTGCAATTTAGACAGATAAGAAACCCTATGGAGATTATTAACATGGTAATATCTAGCCATGGTGGAGCTTATCTCAATGTCGAAGAACTTATTGATATCGCCAAACTTTTGGGTCTGAGCTCCCTGGATGATATAGCAGCTGTTGAAGAAGCTATTGCAAGAGAAGCAGCAGTAGCAGGTGATTTGCAACTGGCTTTTGATCTGTGTCTCGTATTGGCAAAGAAGGGCCATGGATCGGTCTGGGACCTATGTGCTGCAATTGCAAGGGGTCCACAGCTTGACAATATGGACACAGGTTCTAGGAAGAAGCTTTTGGGTTTTGCGTTGAGCTATTGCGACGACGAATCGATTAGTGAACTATTTCAGGCATGGAAAGATTTTGATATCCGTATACAATGTGAGAAGCTTATGATTTCAACTCAAACCACTCCTCCAAACTACTATAACCAAGGATCCTCAATAATATCACTTCCTGTAAATAGTGTTCAAGACATATTTGATCTGAGAGAAAGTTCTGAAACCATAAAACATAGTTCCTCCTTTCACAAAAGTAGGAGCGATGATCTAATTCACTTCAAAGACATTAAGGACACACTCTCAACAGTTGGCAAAGAATTGTTAACTGAAGATGGAATTGTTTGGGATTCTCTTTTAAGGGAAAATAGGAAGTTTCTATCATTTGCTGCATTAGAGCTTCCTTGGCTTCTTGAGCTGAGTAGGAAAGAAGAATATTGTAAGAGAGCTCCTGGCGTAGAAGTTCCTTCTGGAAGATATTGTAGCTCCATAAGAATGCAAGCAGTTATCAATGTTCTCTATTGGTTGGCTATGAATGATATTGCCCCAAATGATGCCTTGGTTGCCTTTCTTGCAAAATCTTTTATGGAACCCCCAATCACTGAAGAGGATGATGTACTTGGAATGTCATTTCTGTTAAATCTCACAGATGCTATTCAAGGAGTGGAGATAATAGAGGAGCAACTGAAACAAAGAGAAGGACATCAGGAAATGTACAACATCATGAATATGGGGATGGCATATAGTTCACTACAGAATTTACAGAAAGAATGTTTGAATCCTGATGCTAGAAAGAAGCTGTTACATCAAAAATTTCAAGAGAAAAATGTATCATTAAATTCTGGTAATGTGCTCTGACAAATCTTTTCAAATATGGTTTTTCATGATTTACCTTATTTATAATATAAGATAGCAACATGATTATTCCTATACTTCAAAGTGTAATATAATATAAAATATAAATTGAATGAAACTTGTTGTCTATGCTATCTTTTCTGAATGTGGATTCCTCGGAGCTTGAAATTCAACAATCTGAACTCTGAAGTGTCCTGTTTCTTTCGTTCCTCAACAGATAGACTTGATGGAATTGATGAAGCACACTCTGCCTTCTGGAGAGAGTGGAAAATGAAACTAGATGAGCAGAAACGCCTAGCCGATCAAGCAAGAGAACTGGAGCAAACAATTCCTGGCATAGAAGCTTCCCGGTTTTTATCTGGGGATACCGAGTATATCAGGAATGTCGTTTTCTCTTTTGTCAATTCAGTAAAAACAGAGAAGCAGCACATTCTTAAGGAAGCAGTAAAGCTGGCTGACACATATGGGTTGAATCGCACTGAGGTCTCTCTCTCACACAAACACATTATATGACTATTAGTACTTGTTGGCATGTTAGTACTTCTATTTGCTGTTCCACTGATTATATGCTATGCTCCTTTTCCTTGTAATTTTGTAGGTTATACTACGCTTCTTTGGCTGTGCTCTTGTTTCTGAATGTTGGGATAATGATGATATTCTGGAAGAGATTTCAGAGTTTAGAGAGGATATAGTCAGATGTGCTAAGGGTGTCATAGATATGATTTCCTCGATTGTCTATCCAGAAATTGATGGGCGTAAGAAGCAGCGTCTTTCCTACATCTACAGTATTCTCTCTGCTTGCTACTTGCGTCTAAGGAAGGATGAAGAAACGGGGTTAGTGAAACTGAGCCACAAAAATCATCAACATAGGAGAAAACTTGAGCCCTTTCAATTTTACAAAGTTCTTGAACAAGAATGCCAGAGTGTATCCTCTATTGATGCATTAAACTTTAAAAACATTGCTGGTTTAGATGATTTGAATTTTGAGAATTTCAATGAGGAAATTTTCAGTAACATCCACGAATCTACTGTGGATATCTTGGCAAATATGGTCCGTGCCCTTGCTGGCATTTACGACGAGAAGGAAGACATGACGGGTCTCATATCATGGCATGATGTCTATAAACATCACATTCTAGAGCGTTTGGCATCATTGGAGAGAGGGATGAAAGAGACGTCTATCAATAACATGAGTTCAGGTGAGTTGCAATCTCTAATAGAGAAAATTGAGCTGAAATACGACAGTTGCAAGAAATATGTCAGATCTCTTCCAGAGGCAGAACGGTCATACATCATTGGAAAATATTGCGTGCTGTGTATACCTCCTGAGCCATGGAGACCATCTGATGATTCTGCATGGAAAGATTGTCTGGCTGTGCTATTGAGCTTTTGGATCAAGATGGTCGATGATGAAGGCTTTCATAGAAAACATCTCGCACAATGCCTGAAAACTTTGAGAAGGTTACTGATGGAAGAAGAAATTTCAGCATATCATGGTTGGAACACTCTTACGGGTTACATTAATTTGGGTGTCAAGGGTGATTTAACTACGGACATCTTTACTTTCTTCAGATCCGTAATCTTTTCAGGATGTGGGTTCAAGTCGGTTGCTGAAATATATTCTGAGGTACATTCGACAAACTTAACTTCAGATGGCAAGTTTAATAACCTTGCGGAACTTTATATTAGTTTGACCGACAAAGCTTTATTGGAACTGAGTAGCGATTCTGGAAAGAACCAGGATTTGCTCCATTTGCTCTCATCTCTGAGCAGATTGGATGAGGTTGGTAGTTATATGGAAGATCTGAAGACGATCAGATCCCATGTTTGGGGAAAGTTGAGTGCCTATTCTGATGACATGCAGTTAGAGAGCTATTTACGGGTGTATGCATTGGAGCTTATGCAAGCCATAACTGGTCAAAATCTTAGTAATCTTCCGGACGAACTTGTTTCAAAAGTCAAGCCATGGGAAGCATGGGAGAATTCATACTTCACTAAGAATAGCAGTTGGACCATATCACAACAGGCTGAAGGCTCTGCCAGCACTATCACCAACACTTTGATAGCCTTGAAGTCGTCTCAGTTGGTTACAGCAATCTCCCCAAATGTGAAGATTACTGCCGAAGATCTGATGACCCTTGACTCTGCTGTATCGTGCTTCCTACATTTGTCTGAACTTTCTACTTCCCTGTCACATCTTCATGTGTTACAAGCTGTTTTGGAGGAGTGGGAAGTTCTGTTTTCTGCTAGGGGGGTGGAACACAATGTCACTGCAGCCGAATCATCAGTTGAA
>JANAVB010042434.1:0-62754 GCA_029216955.1 Iris pallida
AAATTGATACTCTTGTTTGTCTATCTTCAGGATGGTAGAGACTCGATCAGCGTACCATTCTTGGGGATGCTATGGAGGGGACTGCTACCTCCCAGCCAGTACAGCGAGGCCAGGGGACTGCAGCTCCTGCCACCTCCGCTCATATTGAGACCTCGGCAGCAGCAGCAGGGGGCATGCTTCCACCGGTTCGGAGGCAGGACCCGGTCATCCCAAAGGATCCCTTCCAGCAGCCGCCTCCAGGATACATGGACACAGCACAGATGTTCGCGTACTTCCAGCAGTTCATGGACCGGCAGCAGGCTCGACAGGACAGGGATATGGAGCTGACCCTTACGACGGTTGCAGCTCGACCAGTGGTGCATCAGCCGAGAACATCGGGGATCGAGCAATTTCAGAAGATGAGCTCCAGAGACTTTTTGGGGACAGAGGGGATCCTATATGCCGATGAGTGGATCGAGCATATAGAGGAGATCTTTCGCTTGGCCAGGATACCAGCAAATCTTTAGATCGAGGCCGCAGCTAGCCGGATGCGAGATCTTGCTCGCACCTGGTATCAGTCGGACCCCAGGGTGGGGTAGCTGGGCAGACTTGGGAGCAGTTCAAGGGCTTCTTCAAGAAGAAGTTCTTCCCAGATTCAGCACTCAGAGCCTTCGAGACGCAGTTCAAGAGCCTGGTACAGGGGAGTCTTTCAGTGGAGGAGTACGCCGGGGAGTTTGGCCGCCTCGGCAGGTTTGTAGAGGGCTTGAGCGAGACGGCGAAGGCTCAGAGGTTTCACAAGGGTCTAGTCAAGGAGGTCAAGTCCTTGACCAAGGGCAACCGGGATGCCACATTTGAGGAGATCTTGACGGGAGCCTTACTAGCAGAGGATGATCTTGAGCTTAGGCTCAAGAGGGGGCGAGACCCAGTTGGGGGAAGCAGCAGCGGAGGCCAAGCCAAGAGGCCCCACTTTCAGTATCAGCAGCTGAGGCAGTTTCAGCCGCAGCCGATCTAGCAGAGGCCAGTTCATCAGCAGCTGCAGCCAAGACAGCACCAGTAGGGTCAGAGACAGGGTGGTACTTGTGCCTACTGTAAGAAGCCTAGACACGTCTTCAATGAGTACCGGAAGAGGTTGGGCCAGTGCCTGGTGTATGGCTCAGCAGACCAACAGATGAGGGAGTGCCGCATGGGACGAGCAGTCCAGGGAGGAGGAGTCAGAGCTCTAGCAGGCCAGCAGAGGGGACCAGCCCTGCAGACACAATAGCAGAGGTTCATCCAGCACCAGCAGCAGGCCAGGGGAGGCCAGCAGGGGCGAGGATTCACCATGGCAGCAGAGGATACGGAGGCCATCGGAGAGCTGATAGCAGGTTCGATTCTTCTCGACTCTAGTCCAGCTTTTGCATTATTCGATTCCGGTGCTTCAAATTGCTTCATATCAGTATCTTTTGTGATTAGACACGGTATCATAGCTGAATCGTTGCCTAGGACTTACAAGATCACGATCGGGGGTGGCATTATCCACGTGAGTGATGTTTGTAAGGGTCGAAGAGTAGTTTTGGGAGGCCGGGTGAGTTGGAGGTGAGCCTGCTCGTAATGCCATTGCCGAACTACGATATAGTACGAGGCATGGATTGGTTGAGCAGGCACCACGCCAGCATTTATTACAGAGGGGGTAGAGTTCTCTTCAGAGTGTCGAGGGAGCCAGAGTTTGAGTACTCTAGAAGTCAGGCAGAGCAGAACAGCGGGGTCTTCTGTGGAGTCTCGGTCGAGGAGCAGGCGATTCCACACCCTTTGATTGCAGAGTATATGAATGTTTTCCCAGAGGAGTTGTCGGGATTGCCACCAGACAGAGACATAGAGTTCTCGATAGACTTAGTTCCAGAAGCGGAACCCATCTCTCAGCATGTCTATCGGGTGAACAATAGCGAGCTGGTAGAGCTGAAGAAGCAGGTGGATGAGCTACAGGACAAGGGCTTCATCCGCTCGCGTTTGTCGCCATAAGGTGCACCATTGTTGTTTGTGCCAAAGAAGGATGGGTCAGTATGGATGTATATTGACTATAGGGCACTCAACAACCTCACGATCAAGAACAAATACCTACTGCCGCGGATCGACGATCTATTTGACCAGTTGAGCGGAGCTCGGGTATTTTCCAAGATTGATCTGAGGTCGGGATATCACCAGGTGAAGGTGAAGGGGGAGGATATTCCCAAGACCGCTTTCAAGACGCGGTACGGGCAGTTTGAGTTTTTGGTTATGCCGTTTGGGCTAACCAATGCACCAGCAGTATTTATAAACCTTATGAACAAGGTGTTCCACCAGTATCTAGATCAGTTTGTGGTAGTGTTCATTGACGATATCTTGATATTCTAAGACTGAGGAGGAGCACTTGGAGCATTTGAGGATAGTACTGGAGATTCTCAGGAAGGATCAGCTTTACGGAAAGCTCTCCAAGTGTGAGTTCTTGGACCGGATGGACTTCTTGGGGCATGTAGTGACTGGAGATGGTATCAAAGTTGACCCCAAGAAGATTGTAGCAGTTGAGGCATGGGTAGCGCCTACTTCAGTTGCAGAGATTAGGAGTTTCCTGGGGCTGGCAGGATATTATCGGAGATTTGTGCAGGATTTCTTCCGGGTTACAGAACCGTTGACTCGGTTGACCCGGAAAGATGCTGAGTATGTTTGGTCAGAGGAGTATCAGGCAGCTTTTGATGAGTTGAAGAAGCGGCTTACGACAGCTCCGATTCTGACATTGCCTTCAGGATCAGGTGGTTTCACTATTTATAGTGATGCTTCAGGAAAGGGGCTGGGTTGCGTCTTACAGCAGCATGGGAAGGTGATTGCCTATGCTTTCAGGCAATTGCGTCCCCATGAGAAGAACTACCCTACCCACGACCTGGAGCTGGCAGCAGTGATATTTGCTCTGAAGTTGTGGAAGCATTATCTGTATGGTGAGAGGGTGAAGATCTTCACAGATCACAAGAGCTTAAAATATGTGTTCACTCAGAAGGAGTTGAACATGAGACATCGCAGATGGCTAGAGTTGATGAAAGATTTTGACATCCTACTTCAGTATCACCCGGGAAAGGCCAACGTGGTTGCCGATGCCTTGAGTAGGTATCCGACAACCATGTATTTGACCATGGATCGGCATTTGCTTGCAGACTTGGAGAGCCTTGGGATTTAGGTGATCGTGCCTGGGGTATAGATGCAGTTATGGGGGATGCAGATTCAGTCAGACTTGGTGGAGAGGATCAAGTCGGCTCAGTTTGAGGACGTTGCTCTGCGGTGTCTCCGAAAGCAGGTTCTAGCAGGATTGCTGGAGGGCGAGTTTTCTCTTACAGAGGATGGTGCCTTGAGGCACGGTTCCAGGTTATGTGTGCCCAACGGAGATCTCAGGGAGCAGGTTATGCAGGAGGCCCACAGATCTCAGTACTCTATACACCCGGATGCCAACAAGATGTACCAAGATCTGAGGGAGCATGTTTGGTGGTCAGGGATGAAGCGGGAGGTGGCTCACTTCGTGGCTAGGTGCTTGGTCTGTCAGCAGTTCAAGGCAGAGAGGCAGAGGCCCGGTGGATTGTTGCAGCCGCTGCCCATTCCCGAGTGGAAATGGGAGCATATCACTATAGACTTCGTTTCAGGATTGCCGCGTACTCCAGGAGGAAAAGACGGGTTGACCAAATCGGCCCACTTCTTGCCATTCAAGGTGGGTACATCTACAGAGAGGCTGGCATAGATGTATATGCAGCAGATAGTCAGGATTCACGGAGTTCCAGTCAGCATCGTCTCAGATCGGGATAGCCATTTTACTTCCCATTTCTGGAGGAGTCTGCAGACCAGCTTGGACACTCAGCTCAAGTTTAGTACTACATACCACCCCAGACGGACGGACAATCGGAGCGGACTATTCAGACACTTGAGGATATGCTACGGACATGCGTCCTGGATTTGGAGGTTCCTGGGAGGATCATCTTCATTTTGTGGAGTTTGCTTACAACAATAGTTTTCAGACCAGCATTGAGATGTCACCTTTCGAGGCCCTGTACGGGCGTAGGTGTCGTACACCCTTATCTTGGGATGATGTTGGTGAGCGAGTTTTACTGGGGCCAGAGATGGTTGTTGACGGAGTCGAGAAGGTAAAGCTCATCAGGGACAGACTTCGCGTGGCGCAGGACAGACATCGGCACTGGACCGATAGCCACCGGAGGCCGTTTGAGTTTGAGGTACAGATTAAAGTAGGACTAGATTTAGGTTTGTTTGTTTGTGATTTTTGATCATGTTTGTTTATTATATTAATTGAGACCTTGCTTGTGATTAGGTCGGAGACCAGGTTTTCTTGAGGATATCTCCGACTCGGGGTACGATACGTTTTGGTGGAGGCGGGAAGCTTAGCCCGCGCTTTATCGGCCCTTTCGTTATCAGCGTGAGAGTCAGTAACGTTGCATACAGGCTAGACTTGCCGCCTGTGCTAGTGGGGGTCCACAACGTATTCCATGTATCACAGTTGAGATGGTACATGGCTGACCCTAGCCATGTGCTCGATCATTTAGATATTGAGGTTGGGCCTTCTCTCAGCTATCCAGAGCAGCCAGTGGAGATTCTGGATCGACGGGAGAAGGTTCTGAGGAACCAGGTGATACCTTTGGTACGTCTCCCATGGAGGCATCATTCTCCAGTAGAGTCTACCTGGGAGCGGGAGGATGAGATACGCGAGCGCTACCCTTATCTTTTGGACCATGAGGTATACTTTATATCCTTCTCATCAGTTGTATTTCGCCTTTCAATTTCGAGGACGAAATTTTTTTAAGGAGGGTAGATTTGTCACTACCATATTTTAAGTTTGAGGGTATTTTTGACATTTTTTGGTATAATTTAAATTTATTAGAATTTATTTGAATTTATGGGAATTTTTAGGAATTATTTTGGAACTGTTTGGACTAGATTGATTTTGACTAGTTTTGACCCTTGTAGACCAACCTAGAAGCTAACCCTAGTTAGTATGGACTTGGTTAGGTTATATGACTCTAGTCTAACCTAGCCTAATCCTTGGTTTGGTCATTAGACTCTAGTTAGCAATAGGAATTAGAAAGTCATAAGTCATGGCTTATGATTTAGAACCTTTAATAAATCAATTTAACTCATACCCTTGTAGGTTGGCCCAAAGCCCAAAATTGCAAAACCCTAATCCCTGGACATTGTTGGCCAGCCACACCTATCCACATTGGGAACACCACCCTATAAATGCTCTCTAATTTTAGGGTTGCCTCTTTCTTAGGAAAGCTCAAGTTTAGGAAAGGTTTGTTCCCACTTCATTTAATCCCTAGATTTCTATTCCATTTCCTTTTTCATCCAAATCTCTTCCATTAGGTTTTAATATACCTATTCTTGCTGTTATTGAAGTTTCATTTCAGTTTGTTGTTGATTTGATTGGATTGGGACATCAAGAAGAAGAGCTATTCAAGAGGGTTTTTCCTAGAAGTGCAACCATAGGTAACTTCTCCATTTCTCCATAAAATTCTGATTTCTTTACATATTCAGGAAGCCCTAGGAGTCCCCTAAGTGTTTGCATTGGTTTCGTGTCATGTTTTATAAGTTTTGTGTCCGTTTGGACACGTATCAGAAACTGTCCTTACGTGTTTGTCGAAATGCCTCAAAGGGTATTTTGATTTCTTTTGTGCAATATTTTTGAATAAAAAACTAGGTTTTATCATTGCTTATGCATTTCTGTCCCTCTGAGGTATTGTTTGTGTCGAGTTGTGTCAGATTCGACGCGTTGACACGCGCTGCACACGCGCGTACGCGTTCGGGTTGGATCCCCTGCTGTTCGGGGGCCACAGCTGCCAGGATGCGCCACGTCGTCACTTGACACTTGACACATGGGTCGTCCTCGTGACTGACACGACGTGTGTCGAGTCTCAGACCCTACGTGTCGTGTCGGACACGCACGAACACGTGCATTGCTTTTATACTGAACTGGGTTCAGTTATTTTAGGGCACTGATACGTGTGTCGTGTCACTGACACACGTATCGTGGACCCATATCAGGGTATCCTAACCCTAGACCTAGACCTAGTCGACACTGGGACACAACCACGTGGGTTGTGTCGTGTCGTGTCGTGCACACGAAACCCGTAAACACGTGTACGAGGTTTAGCACAGATGTTACACTGTTTGGTGCTTTGTTTTGGTTTTGACACATTGTGTCCTCGTGTTTAGACACAATGACATGGTAGGACACATATGTATTATATATATTAATTACCAACCATTGGGTTCGTGTTTTAGCTTAATTTTATATTGAAATTCTCATTTACCCCAAAATCAGCTGATACATGTGTTTCCTGTCAGTTTCCATTTTTCAATATAAACTTTGCCATTATTTTTAACCCATCTAATGCTGTTAATATGTTGGTTTTAATTCCTATATAGGTTCTACTATATGTGATCTATTTGTGTGTCAAAAATGGGAATGTTTTGGAGTCTCTTTGATTCAAATCTGTGAATGCAAGGAAGAGACTAAAAAACTGGAATATATGAACTGTATAAACTGTTTTCTTTGAGTTTTATTTGAAGCTATGGATGATTTCTAATATGATATGAACCTGGGATGTTTAGGAGTGAAGACTGAATCTGGAATTTTGTTTAAAGAAAAAAACCTTGGACTGAGTTCAGTCTCCAGGAACAGTTGTTTTGGGATTGCATTTCCAGTTATTTGATAACCTAAGTTACCTTTACATTGATTTGCAATGTTCTTCAAAATTTGGGGATTAGTTATGGCTGAAAACCTGAGAATTCATGAACTGTTTTGAGTCCATGCCTCACTCATTACACACTCTCTCACTCACTGATTTATTTAACACACACACTGCCACTATATCCAGATTTTACACATATACATTGCCACTGTTTTTCCAGATTTTAGTTTCATTTAACTATCACACAACTTTCTTACTAACAGTTACACCCACACACACATCCTTCACTCTTTAACACATACACTATTACTCTCATTGGCACACTCAGATTTCCTCACATACCCTCATCCATGTATCACCACACACATGAGCCCTTTATACATATGTATATATTTATATGTATTAGCATAATGTTGTATGATTTACACATTAGCCTATGGTTATATATGATATATATAATGTATATATAGTAGTGTGCTATGTAACTATATGTATGTACCTTGTATCTATGAGTATATATATATTGTATATATACTTGGTGTGTCATTAGTGTTTGTGTTTGATTGATAGGATAGGTTCTATAGCCTTGTATTGTATGTTGATAGGCTAGTTAGCTTTGGTAGACCTAGACTAGATTAGTATAGACTGGTATAGTCTAGATTGGACTAGATAGACTAGCTTGGCCTAGTCTAGACTTGGTTGACCTAGTTTGACTTCTAGGGTTGACCAGAGTTGACCAAGAGTTGACTTTGGCCTAGATTGTCCTAGAATCATGTAGAATGCATAGTAGGACTTCATTATACCATTTTGGACTTGTTGTGACTTGTGTTGTTCTGATTAGGAGTCAGATACCACTCTTCGAACAGTACTTTCATATTGGACACTCAGATACCAGGCGAGTACATTTTCTGATCATTTCATATCCTGCTTAGAATTATTTCCTATATTAAATTAATTTACTTGTACTGTCACGTTGGTCACTGGATTGGTACTATATGGATCCCTTCTTGAGATGTTATCCTTAGGGAGCATCGGGTACTACATGTTCTGTGCATTTCACTTACATGGCGTATCACTATGCTTCACTGGTTCTTTGATCACTTGTGACATATACTCTTATGATCACAGAGTCTCCTAAAATCTCTTATCCCATTTACTGGGTATCCTAGAATCTCCTAGAATCCCCATTTATGGGACATCCATGTATCACCCTTCGGGGGCCTTTGCATGGAATCATAACATAACCTGGTTGGATCCTTGTGTATTGATTGGGGGTACGGGGGAGTAGAAATAGACATGTGAATACTATCCAAGTAGTGTAGCATCAGAATCTCTTCCATAGTGTAGCATCAGAATCTCCTATGCCATTTACATGTCTATGTTGTACTCTGACTCACTAGCCACTGTTAGTCTCTATCTATAGTAGATATTTCTATTACAGTTTCTCTCTGTTTACATACTACATTTCTTTCAGTACTTGTATCTTACTTTACTACATGATTATATTTTCTAACCTGCTACGAACTGTTGAGATGTACTGTGCTCGCTCCTGTCCTGACTGGACCTGTTGAAAATATTATAGAGGACGAGGAGGAGGCCTGCCTGGATACTTTCTACGGGGCAGCCTTAGATAACACTTACGAGCTGGACCCTCAGGAGGACCCAGCTCTAGCTGAGGACATCACCCCGATTGCCTAGACTAGTTTAGTTAGGCTTATCTTATTTTATGTAGTCTTGAGACATGTTTAGCTAGGCTTACTTTCTGTTCAGAGATGTTGAGTTGTATATATTCTTTCATTCAGTATCTGAGACCATGTACTTCTGGATATTTGCTGGGTTTATCTTAGACTACTTTATCATCTCTGTTTCCTTGAGTTCTATTTCATATCGTGCTATCTCTTCCTTAGTTGTGATTGAGTTTATTTACTGCTAGGTCACCCCCATTCGGGGAGTATAAACTGTTTAGATATATATTGTTAGATGTATGTTGACCTAGGACAGCGTTCTACCGTCGACACTGCGGCGTAGGCTGGACGTACCCACGTCTCGTGCCCTTACTCTAGGGTATGGGTCGTGACACGTTGTAACTGGGTTACCTAAATCCCCAGCTGGAAGAGATGTTATCTGGGTTATAGTTGACAGGCTCACCAAGGTAGCTCATTTTCTTCCCTTCAAGATTGGTCAGTCGACGGATCAGCTAGTAGAGATATACCTTAGACAGATTGTCAGATTGTATGGAGTGCCAGGTAGTATCATATCAGACAGAGATTCAAGATTCACATCACACTTTTGGCGGAGTCTTCAAGAGAGCTTGGGGACTCATCTCAAGTTCAGTTCAGCTTATCATCCGCAGACAGATGGTCAGTCAGAACGCACGATCCAGATTCTTGAAGATATGTTGCGGTCGTGTACTCTAGACTTTGGTAGTTCATGGAAAGATCACCTGCATCTCGTGGAGTTCTCCTCGAACAACAGTTTGCAGTCCAGTATCCAGATGGCATCCTTTGAAGCACTGTATGACAGAAAGTGCAGATCACCTTTAGCTTGGGATGATGTCGGCGAGAGACAGATGCTTGGTCCAGAGATGATTACGCAGACAATCGAGGTGGTCAGACAAGTCAGAGATCATCTTCGAGTTGTCCAAGATCTCCAGCGCCATTGGGCCGATTCTTATCGGCATCCCCTTGAGTTTTCAGTCGGCGAGTACGTGTTCCTTAGGATATCGCCTACCCATGGTGTCATTCGATTTGGCATACGGGGAAAGCTTAGTCCTAGGTACATAGGCCCGTTTGATATCCTTGAGCGAGTAGGTGATGTGTCCTATCATCTCGCTCTTCCACCGTCGTTATGTGAGGTACATGACGTATTCCATGTATCCCAATTGCGATGATATATTTCAGATCCGAGTCATGTCCTTGATCATTCGGAATTGGTTGTTGGTACCAACCTTTCGTATGAGGAAAGCCCCGTATCCATTTTGGACCAAAGAGAGAAGGTGCTCAAGAATAAGACCATTAGTTTAGTCCGTGTTGCTTGGGGTCCTCACTCTTTGGGCGAGTCAACATGAGAGCGTGAGGATGATATTCGTTCCCGATGTCCACACTTGTTTGACTAATAAGGTATAATGTCTTCCTTATGCCTTATGCTTTTAATTCCTTCCTTGCATGAATGATTGCTCGATTGATTGCTAGTCGTAGCTGCTTATGATTAATATAGCTTTCCCCGACATCTTTAGCTTCTTGATTAGATTCCGGGGACGAAATTCATTTAAGGTGGGTAGAGTTGTCACTCCCGTTTCCCGATTATACGTATTTTCGTATGCGTATACGAGATTTCTGGCATTTATTAGGTGGACCGTAGTTAGGCTTGTCTTGCTTAGCCTAGTCTTGGTTTAATCTTGACTTGGTTTATTTGATCGGTTCTGTTCAATTTGACTTTGTCTGACTTGGCTTGGCTTGGCTTGGTTTGAGATGGAGAGGGTTAATATATAACCCAACTCCTCTCTCTTCATTCACTTCTTCATTTATTTCTTCTTCTTCTTCTTCATTTACTCCTCCCACCTACCAAGTCCTAGGCAAGTGCAACTTGCTTTACGTGGATCTCAAGTTTTATTGTTCCATTCTCTCCCTACTTGATTTTAAGCGACTTTAGAACTTGACTTTTTTATTTGGGGATGCATTCAGATCTAATTTTATTATTTTCAGTTTTTTGGGTTTTGATCTATTAAACTCTATTATTTTCAAGTTTTGATTGTTCTACGTTGTAGAGAATTCAATTTTACCCAAAATAGACTTGAAAAGTTAGATTTTGACTTGTTTTGAGGAAGTTATGGCCAAAATAAGATTTGAGCATTTTTAGTTCATCTGTGCTGAATTGGCAGGGACCAAGAATAGTGCCGCATGAATAGTGCTGCAGCCGCATGGATAAATTACTATATGAATGCCGCAGCCGCAAGGATGAATAGTATCGCATAAATAGTGCCGCATGAGCATGAACATGTCGCAGCCGCAGGAATGAAGTGTGTAGCCGCATGGATGAATAGTGCCACAGCCGTATGGATGAATAGTGCCGTAATTGTGCCGCAGCCGCATGGATGAATAGTACCACAGCCGCATAGATGAATAGTGCTGCATAAATAGTACCATAGCCGTATGAGCAAGAATAGTATCACAGCCGCAGGAATAAACAGTACCGTATTAATAGTGTCACAGCCGTATGGATGAATAGTGCCGCATGAATAGTACCGCAGCCGCATCAGCATGAATAGTGTCGCAGCCACAGGAATGAATAGTACCGCATGAATAGTGCTGCAGCCGCATGAGCATGAATAGTACCGCAGTCGTAGGAATAAATAGTACCGCATGAATAGTGCCGCAGCCGCATTAGCATGAATAGTGTCGCATGGAATGAATAGTGCCGCAGAATGCCGCATAGGGCCTATTTTGGCTATTTTTGGCGGTTTTAAGTCCTATTTGGCCGAATTGTGGCCAGAATTTCTTCCAACTCCCAACATAAAAGTTGTAGATCTTTTCCTTAGCTTCAAGAATATGTTATTAGCTATTTTATGCAAGTTTCTCTCATTCATGATAATGTAAAGATAGAACACGATAATGGTCTGTTAAGGCTCACTCTTAGCCAGTAACAAGTAACAAGTAACATGACATGATAGTGGCCCGTCGTGGTATACTCTTGATAAGTAAACCTAACATGATAATCTTGATATGCTGTTGTGACGGCTATCTTGACTTGCTAAGTAACTCTTGTCTTGACACCATGGGTGTTTGTGCTTGTATAAGCTACATGTCTCATCTTGTATCATGTCTAGGACATGAATTCCTGGTTACCACGGTCAGGAATTCATATTGAATCTGACTAGAATAATGACTAGATTGATCATGTAGTTCATGAAGAGATTTCCCAGCTACAGGCAGTCCCGTTATTTGGGCGCTCTAATTGGACTTGTAGCCTTCCGTCGAGTAGGGCACATTTCCAGCACACTGTCATGTGTTGTACCTCTAAGTCACCTAATCCAACTCTCTCAACTTGTGACCGGATTACCTGGATTAAGTCTGTAGGGCTTGTGGCTGTTGGAACATCTTATTGCATCTTGCTAGTAACTAGGTTTGTGATAACACTAGTTAGTTAAAGTATCAAGCCGTACTCATTGTTTGGCCGTGAATGATGAATGGAGTCCAATCTAGTCTTATCTAAGCAAGACTGCTATATGGTTATTAACGTACATTACTTTATGCTTTACTCTTGTCGATAATTGGTTGGAGACTAAGCTCTGTTCAGGTGAAGGGTTACAACCCCGGTCCTTATTTGGTTTTACGGGTTGTAACTTGTCTACCGGAATAGTCCCTTAGTTGTCTTATCGTTTATCATCTTATTTTCTCTAACTCGTGTCTTTTATTATCCTTTATGTCTCATGTGCTAATATGCTGGTTTTAGTTCTTAAGTGAAGCCTCCTTTGTGACACTTTCTCTTTCTGGGGTCTGACCCAGCTGGTTTTGTATTGCCAGATTTTGGAGTAGCACCCGAGGATCTTCCAGCCTTTCAGCCAGATGGTGCACACTGGACGCCCCTGGCAATGAGTGGATTTATTTGCTCTCTACTCTATTGTAAATTATTCTTTTGAGGCGTTTAGCCGTCGAGCAAGTGTTAGCTCGTGTTAAATTTACATTCCTGTCTGCCTAATAGCTGTAACATGATTGACAGATCCTAGGGTTGATCATGTATGACTTAAACTCTTGCTAGTCTTCGCATTTTGTATGACTAGCTTTATGATCATCTGAATAGTAATGTTTGGGATGCCTTACTTTGTATGTCTGATGATCTACTATCTTGTTACTTTTACTTGCTTGCTTGAGATTGAGACACTGGACATGTTCTTGACCCTAAGAGACTAATGGCTTGTAGTAAACCCCATGCATCTAGACAGCCGTGACCGTATTGCGAGGTAGGATTTACTTCAATGTACATAGCTGGCTGTGTCTGTCCTCTGCTCTCCAGTATTCTGGTTCTAGGGCGTGACATATGCACAAGATGCTTGCTGCAAATCAAAGAGAATATTCTACATCTATCAAATATATGACCTTCTTGTAAATGGCAAGAAACAAATGGATAGAGATATAGGTCACACTAAGGAACAATATAATGCCTGTGGTTCGTATTACGTATTCTGGAATACGTGTACGTATTTATGTATTGTATGATTTTCCTGGCTTGGTATTTCCTTCTTGGCTTGGTTTATTCCTGGTTCGGATTGGTTGGTTCGGCTTGGCTTGGTTTTGATTGGGTTCATGATGAACCCAAGGTGAACCCCTACCTACCACCACCATTTGTATTTATTAGCCCTCTTCATTCTCTCTCTTCATTATTCATCTTCTTCTTCCTCATTTACTCCCTTTACCTACCAAAGAGAGAAGAGAGGTCTAGGCAAGTGCAACTTGCTTCCACAAGGAGCTCATTTTTATTGTTCTATTAGCTTCTCCTCATGTTTCTAAGACACATTAAAACTTGTCATTTTCCATTTTGAGGCTTTAATTTTGTAGATCTAGAAATTAGTTATTTTCGGATTTTGGTGGTTTTGATCTATCAAACTTCTTTGTTTTTAAGTTTTGATGGCTCCATGTTGTAAAGAATTTTATTTTACCCAATTTTGACCTTTGAAAAGTTGGATTTGGACTTATTTTGACCAAGTTATGGACTTTTGAAGCTTTGGGTTCAACCATGGAGTTCTTGCTGATTTGGAGAAGACAGTGAGCAGTGCGCGAGCTTTTTAGCTTGTGCCACTGAGTTGCGCACGCTCTTTAGCGCAGTGCAGTCCCCATACGCTGCCTTTTGGAGGCGTATGTCTTGCATACGCTGCCTTGACAATGAGTCGTATGGACCTTATACGCTGCCTTGATGAGGAGTCGTATGGATCTCATACGCTGCCTTGACAAGGAGTCGTATGGACCTCATACGCTGCCTTGATGAGGAGTCGTATGGATCTCGTACGCTGCCTTGATAAGGAGTCGTATGGATCTCATACGCTGCCTTGAAGAGGAGTCGTATGGAGTACATACGCTGCCTTTTGGAAGCGTATGTCTTGCATACGCTGACTTGAGCGTAGCCTGACCTGAGCGTATGACCTGAGCGTATGACCTGAGCGTAGCCTGACCTGAGCGTATGACCTGAGCGTAGCCTGACTTGAACGCAGCCTAATTACCCTGGATCTTCTATAGCCCTGTATATTGATATTTTATTAGATATTTAACGTCCATTTTATCCCTTACGCCTTTTGTCCTGAACTTGATAATCACAAATTTACTTGATATGTTTAGAATTGATAATTGAGCATGACGTGATAGTGACCCGTAGTGGTGCACTCCTGACATAATAACCTGACATGACCTGATAGTGACCCGTAGTGGTGCACTCCTGACATAATAACCTGACATGACCTGATAGTGGCCCATCGTGGTGCACTCCTGACAAGTACACTTGGCATGATAACCTGACATAATTTTCTTGATAGCTGTTGCGACGGCTACCTAACACGACATGACATGTATAATTAATCTGGACACCGTGGGCGATTGTGTTTGAATAAATAAACCAGTCCTGTCTTGCATCATGTCTAGGACAGGGACTCCTGAGTACCACGGTCAGGAGTACCTACTAAAATGGATTAAGGCTAATAACTAGATTAATACATTAGTCATGACGAGATTTTCCAGCTACAGGCAATCCCGTTACCTGGGCACGCCTTGGATCTGTAGCCTGGCGTCGAGTAGGGCACATTTCCAGCACACTGTCATGTGTTACACCCTTCAAGCTACCTAAGGGTACATTCGTTTCCTGGACGATGTACCCACCTGAATTCAACTCTAATCTTTTAACCCGGGTAACCTGGATGGTCTGCAGGGCTTGTGGATGTGGAATAATCTCACTGCATCTTGTTACTAATTAGGCTTGTGACAACCCTAGTTAGTTACCGTATCAAGCCGTAGTTCTTGCTTGGCCGTGAAATGATTGGACGGAGTCTAACCAGTCTAGTCTTGTCCTGATCCTGTTCCAGATTATTGAATGACCAGAATGCTTGTATTTATTTTACCGATAAATGGTGAGAATTCCAAGTTCTGTTCAGACGAAGGGTTACAACCCCAATCCTTGTTTGGTCTATGGGTTGTAACCTGGTTATCTGAATAGTTCCATGGTTATCTCGTCGTATATCATCCTGGTGTATTTTTTTTATTTCCAGTTCTTATTTTTATTTATACCTTGTGCTGATTGCTGGTTTTAGCTCTTAAGTGAAGCCCCTTTGTGGCACTTGCCCTTTTTATTTCCAGTTCTTATTTTTATTTATACCTCAAATATTCTTTTGAGGCGTTTAGCCGACGAGCACCTGTTTAGCTCGATTGCACTTACTTACTGTCTGTCTACGGGCTGTAACATGATTAACAGATCCTAGGGTTGATCATGTATGACTAAACTCTTGCTAGTCCTGACATTTTGTGACGACTAGCTTCATGATCAACTGAATATGTAATGTTTGGGACGCCTTACTATTGTATATTTAATGATCATACATCTTGTGACTTTTACTTACTTGCTTGTGATTGAGACACTAGGCTTGTTCATGACCTTAAGAGACTGTTGGCTTGTAGATAAACCCTCATATATCTAGACAGCCGTGACCGTATAGCGAGATGGATTCCATTTCATATACGTAGCTGGCTATGTCTGCCCCCACTCTCCAGTATTCTGGTTCTGGGGCGTGACATGGTTTAAGTGGTGGCCCATGCAGGTCTTGTAAATCAAGATATGTGAGGGTTTATCGAATAGATGTCTCAATCAGTATTCGTCCTTGATCTCTGCTCGTATCTTCTGAATCCCTGGATTCTTGTCCTAATCATATGCTTGTATCGTTGATCTGTCCTGGTCCTTCCTTATTGCTCCCTATGTCGTCTTCTTCAGCGACATTGTTCGTGGTCCTACCGACCAGCAAGGCGGAGCACCTCTCGCGGACCAGCAGCAACCTGGAGATCAAGCCCAGCATTCCGGAGTAGCCTCCAGAGTCGTGCCTTCTGGCGAAGAGCCACCAGTCCAGCCAATTCAACCTGTAGAACATAATGACGGTACTTTGGTAGGACTCGTCAGGACCTTGATAGCTTCTCAAGATCGTCGTGGAGATGCCTTGGAACAGGCAGTGACGGATGCTTTGAACAGAGGAGGTCATCAAGGTAATAGTGCGGCCAACAGCTTCAAGAGCTTGAACCCTCCATTCTTCGACGGTAGTAAAAATGCTATCGCGGCAGATGCATGGCTTCAGGACACAGAGGTGATTCTGGAAGCAGCTAGGACCCCAGAGAACGAGAAGGTGGCCGTTGTGCGCCTGCAGTTGTTAGATCTTGCCCGCAGCTGGTGGACAGCATAGGCCGTTGGATTAGCAGCACCCATTGCTTGGGCAGTATTCAGAGAGAGATTCCAGACCAAGTATTTCGATGCCGTGGCTCGGTATGATCTGCAGACTTGGTTTACAAATCTGAAGCAAGGAGGCAGGACGGTCGACGGATATACGACCGAGTTTTCCAGACTCAGTCGGTTTGCTCCCACTTTGGTGGCAACCGAGTATGATAGAGCCCAACGGTTCCAGCAGGGACTTCACCTGGAGATCTTGTTAGCAGTTAAGCAGTTTGAGCATCAGACTTTTGATGTAGTCTTGAGAGCAGCCCGGAGGCATGAGTATACCTCCCAGAGGATTGTGGATAGGGCCGAAGGTCGGAAGAGATCTCACGGCCAGATGAATCAGTCTTCAGCACCGGCCCCCGGCAGCCAGGGCTTTGACTATTGGAGCTCCGAGGCGAGCGGCCTCAGTAACGTCGGTTCAGCATTCAACTCCGACGCACCCTCAGCAGCAGAAGCAGAAGCAATCTTCCGCAGTAGGTTGTTCTCATTGTGGGAAGCCAGGCCATGTGGTGGCAGAATATCGCAGGACACGGGGATTGTGTCTGCCTTATGGAGCACCAGACCATAGGGTTGGATCCTGCCCGAATAGGGGTGGTTCATCATCGTCCAACCTTTCTAGCTCTTCGGTGAGAGGACCAGCTCCGGTCCAGCAGCAGCAGTATCCATTGCCGAGGCCCTTGCCGCCTCAGACCCAAGTATTCCAGCAGCAGAACCCCCAGCAGTATGCACAAGTCCAAGCCCAGAGTCAGAGTAGGCACCGAGAATTTCAGCAGAGGGGACCAGCACCCCGAGGGCACGGTCAGGCTATGGTGATGACCGTGGAGGAAGGATTGGCACCAGGAGAGGTAGTGGCAGGTACTATTCTCGTCAACTCCTTTCCAGCTTCAGCTTTATTTGATTCTGGTGCATCGCATTCATTTATGTCTGCACAATTTGCGACACGGATAGGACTGGAGCCCGAGTCATTATCAGTAAGGCTCAATATACTTACTGGTAACGGACTTATGGGAGTAGATAGAGTATTTTCCTTGTGTTGGATCGTAGTTAGCGGTAGAGATTTCCCCGCTAGATTGATAGAGTTCCCGATGGCCGATTATGATGTGGTCCTAGGGATGGATTGGTTGAGGAACCAGTATGCTAGGATAGACTGCCACATTGGCAGGGTTACTTTTAGCATTCCAGGCGAGCCAGAGTTTTCTTTCTCCCGAGGCGAAGTTGAGTCATCTACTCCAGTATTGCGGATGGTAGTAGCAGCAGTTCAGTTGCCTAGGATAGTCGAAGAGTTTCCAGATGTTTTTCCAGAAGAACTTCCAGGTATGCCTCCGGAGTGGGAGATCGAGTTCACTATAGACTTGATTCCCGGGATAGCCCCAGTGTCAGAGAGAGTCTACAGGATGGCACAGTCAGAGTTGGAGATATTGTACAAGATGATTGAAGAACTCAGAACCAAGGGATTCATTCGTGCTAGTGGATCGCCTTGGGAAGCCCCGATGCTTCTTGTGAAAAAAAAGGATGGTACGTCCAGGTTATGTGTTGATTATCGTACCTTGAACTCAGTGACAATCAAGAACAGATACCCTCTTCCGAGGATAGATAACTTGTTTGATCAACTCAAGGGGGCTTCAGTATTCTCAAAGATTGATTTGTGCTCAAGTTATCATCAGATCAGAGTCAGAGAGCAGGACATCCCAAAGACAGCTTTTAGATCGAGATATGGGCATTGGGAGTTCCTTGTTATGCCTTTTGGAGCAACCAATGTGCCGGCAGTATTCATGGACCTCATGAATCGCATCTTCATGCCTTACTTGGATCAGTTTGTGATCGTGTTCTTGGATGACATCCTGGTCTACAGCAAGAGTGAGGTGGAGCATGAGCAGCATCTCCGTGTAGTTCTTCAGATCCTCAGAGAGTACCAGTTATATGCCAAGTTCAGTAAATACGAGTTCTGGCTCGATCGTATTTCGTACTTGGGTCATATCATCACTCGAGGAGGAGTAGAAGTGGATCCCCAGAAGATTGTGGCTATTGAGTCATGGCCAGTGCCCAGCACAGTTGCAGAGGTTCGTAGTTTTCTTGGATTGGCCGGATACTATCGACGGTTTGTTTCGAATTTTGCTCGAATTTCAGCGCCATTGACGCAGTTGACCCGCAAGGATGCGTAGTTTGCTTGGACAGCAGAGTGTCAGAGTTCTTTAAGCAGTTGAAGTGAGACCTGATAACAGCTCCTATTCTCACGCTTCCAGATGGGACCGGAGGATTTTCAGTGTAGTGTGATGCTTCAGGCAGAGGTTTAGGATGTGTTCTGATGCATCATAGGAAGGTAATAGCTTATGCGTCACGACAACTTCGTGATCATGAGAGGAATTACCCAACCCATGACTTGGAGTTGGCAGCAGTGGTGTTTGCACTTAAGTTGTGGAGGCACTACTTGTATGGAGACAGGGTAGAGATTTTCACCAACCACAAGAGCCTAAAGTATGTTTTCACCCAGAAGGATCTTAACATGCGTCAGAGAAGGTGGCTGGAGCTTCTTGTGGATTATGATGTCGACCTGCAGTATCATCTTGGGAAGGCCAATGTTGTTGCGGATGCATTGAGCAGGAGAGCGGGAGTTTATTTCTAATAGTGCAACCAGAGCTGTTAGCAGATCTTCAGAAGATGGGTATTGAAGTTGTTCTCCCTTCCAGTGTGGCCTTGATGGCCAGTATGCAAGTTCAATCCACTATAGTCGAGAGGATCCGGATGGCGCAGTCGGCTGATTCTAAGCTTCAGCGACTCAGAGCAGAGTGTGAGGCAGGACGAAGACCAGAGTTATGCATTCATGAGGATGGTACACTTCGACATGGTAAGCGTCTATGTGTACCCAGCGGAGATATCCGGCAGAAGATCATGTCATAAGCGCACAGTTCACAGTATTCCATCCATCCTGGCAGTACGAAGATGTACCGTGATATCTGACAGCATTTTTGGTGGAATGGCATGAAGCGGGAGATAGCTCGGTTTGTCTCTCAGTGTTTGGTTTGCCAACAAGTTAAAGCCGAACATCAGAGACCGGCTGGACTTCTTCAGCCCTTACCGATTCCAGAATGGAAGTGGGAGCATGTGACCATAGATTTTGTGACTAGACTACCTAGATCCCCAGCTAGTAGAGATGCTATCTGGGTTATAGTTGACAGGCTCACGAAAGTGGCTCACTTTCTTCCATTCAGAGTTGGTCAGTCGACGGCTCAGTTAGCAGAGATGTACCTCAGGCAGATTGTCAGATTGCACGGTGTGCCAGTCAGTATCACCTCGGACCGAGATTCAAGATTTACGTCACACTTTTGGCGTAGCTTGCAAGAGAGTTTGGGAACTCATCTCCAGTTCAGTTCAGCATATCACCCGCAGACAGATGGCCTGTCGGAGCGTACGATCCAGACTCTTGAAGACATGTTGCGGTCTTGCACACTTGACTTCGGTGGTTTATGGGAAGATCACTTACACCTGGTGGAATTCTCGTACAACAACAGTTTCCAGGCCAGTATCCAGATGGCACCGTTCGAGGCACTGTATGGTAGGAAGTGCAGATCCCCGCTAGCCTGGGATGATGTTGGAGAGAGACAGATGCTCGGTCCAGAAATGATTGCCCAGACAGTTAAAGTGGTCAGGCGAGTTAGAGATCATCTTCGAGTTGCCCAAGATCACCTGTGCCATTGGGCCGATTCTCATCGGCGCCCTCTCGAGTTTTCGGTCGGTGATCATGTATTCCTGAGGATTTCGCCTAACCGTGGCGTCATTCGTTTCGGCGTATGGGGCAAGCTTAGTGCTAGGTATATAGGACCGTTTGACATTCCAGAGGATCTACCGACCTTCCTGCCAGATGGTGAACGCTAGAAGGAATCCCGGCAACGAGTGGGTTTTATTTTGCTCTCCCACTCTATTGTAAAAATATTCTTTTGAGGCATTTAGCCGACGAGCACCTGTTTAGCTCGATTGCACTTACTTACTGTCTGCCTACAGGCTGTAACATGATTAACAGATCCTAGGGTTGATCATGTATGACTAAACTCTTGCTAGTCCTGACATTTTGTGACGACTAGCTTCATGATCAACTGAATATGTAATGTTTGGGACGCCTTACTATTGTATATTTAATGATCATACATCTTGTGACTTTTACTTACTTGCTTGTGATTGAGACACTAGGCTTGTTCATGACCTTAAGAGACTGTTGGCTTGTAGATAAACCCTCATATATCTAGACAGCCGTGACCGTATAGCGAGATAGATTCCATTTTATATACGTAGCTGGCTATGTCTGCCCCCGCTCTCCAGTATTCTGGTTCTGGGGCGTGACAAACAAAGGCATATCACTCACAAGAATACTTCACATAGGTCATATCCTTATCAAATGCATACACAAAAAGGACCCTCTTTAAAGAAAAATGTTTCTCATCATGCTTTCTACTATCACCACAAAAACAATCATGTCAAAACTCCTCATCATACTAGAATTCCATATATACATAACACTCACTCCCTTCTAGTCCTATACTACCTAAGATGTGACACTGTTATGGTCTCCATGGACACACTTCTCATTATTGTCAAATGAGAAAACATGTTGACATAAAAATGTTTAAATGGGTTCCTAAAACTAACAATCAAGGACCCAAATATTCTTGGGTACCAAAGTCTTCATCTTCAACTTGTGTTGTAGGTGAACCCTCCTTCGCATGCTAAGAGAAAATAGATTCTCGATAACGGGTGCTCACGGCACATGACCGGTGATGCTTCACTATTTGCAATGCTATCTATCAAGAAAGAAGGACACGTATCCTTTGACAACAATCTAAAGGGGTACATCATAGGAAATGGTAGTATCGGCTCCCCTCATTATACGTGCAGTAAAAATGTTTGTCCTATTACTAATCTAAAGCACAACCTTCTTAGTATTAGCCATCTTACGGATAATGGTTATAATATTAACTTTGTTAAACACAAGTGCTTCATCACTGATAGCACTAGTGGATCTACCGTATATGAAGGTATTAGAGAAAACAGTATCTATGTTCTTTATTTTGTTGAAAGTACTAACAATGACAGGTGTCTAGTAGCAAAGAATGATGACAGTTGGCTTTAGCATATGAGACTTGGACATGCCAACATGGATCCCATCTCCCGACTTGCCACCAAGAAACTAGTTAGAGGACTTCCAAGTATTCCTTTCAATAAAGACATGGTATGTGGAGAATGTGAGAAAAGTAAGTTAACAAAATCTTCCTTCAAATCTATTGTAGGAGCGTATAAAATGCTTTATGGACTAAGTCAAAGAAATTGAGGACTCTACGCAAACAACTCTCTATGTGAGCTATTTTACGCCAGGGCTATTTTATTGAATTTTATGCCAGGGCTATTTGCATTGAACTTTACACGAGCTACTTTACGCCAAAGCAATTCATTGAATTTTACGCCTAGGGACGGACTGTCAGGCCGTATTTAATGTAGAAGATTTGATTTGACAGAATGATTTTTCTGACAGCATGCAGCACAGAAGTCGAGAAGATCAGATTTTCACCAAACCTGATAATCGTCGTTTGGTGTGCAGAGGATGCTATTTTACGCTCAATAAAATTACGTGTTTTTACGTACTATAGTTATTTGAGCTTTTATGCTCAAAACTATTGTGGGCGTAAAGTCTATTTGGCTAAGTTTTACGCTCAAGGCTATTTTAGCTACTTTACATTGGAAAGTTTATTTTGGGCTGTTTTTACGCCAATTTGCCACTTTACGCTCGGGGCATATTTAGGGTCGTTTTTATGCCCAATCCTTCCTGACTACTTTAAAACGTGGTTTGTCTACGTGGCTTTCATGCCACACTTATTGAGAAACGTGTGTACGTGCTCCCTATTTTTGTTGAAATAATGGGACATGTGTCAACGTGCGTAGAGGGTGACTTCCATCGTGGGTGACAATTACCAGCGTAAAGACGGGATTTTGTTGCTTTTTTACGAACAAAGGGCCAAGTCTATAAATAGACTTATATTTTTATATGAGAGGGAGAGAATACAGAGAGATCAGAGCCCAGAGACTTTGATTTTCCAGAGCGTTCTTCTTTAACTTTTCTTCCAGAACAGAGTGAAGCAAAGCAGGAAAGCATTCGACCTCGCCATCAGTGCCTAAGTGCGTCGATACCTTTCTGGTGACTTAGTTCTTCCGGCTGTTCATCTTCCAGTAGTATCCTTCATCATCATCGTATGGTCCAAGGAACAAAGTGATCGCCTTCAGATCAGACTTCCATAGCAATACTTTCCAGATTACTTGTACTTTTGTACTTTTTTTCGTTTTCTTTCAAAAGCCAATTTTAGGCATTTTGTTAAGTAAAACAAAATGGCGACTCTGCTGGGGACGACTTCTCCTCCGACGAGAAGGCAATTGCTCAATATGATGATGTGTCGATCGGATCGACAAAGAAGACTCTGGTTGTTCACTTCGACCAGACTGCCGATGAAGAAATGCTCCGAACTGGGGGTAGTACTCGCTGCTCCAATGTTCAGAAATCGTGGAAGGCGCAAAAAGTTTGGATTCCCAAATCCAAAGCATCCTCGGATCTCCCTACTATCTCTGAAGGCAAAGGAATCCTTCCTACTCCT
Source organism: Iris pallida (assembly GCA_029216955.1). NCBI lineage: Eukaryota > Viridiplantae > Streptophyta > Magnoliopsida > Asparagales > Iridaceae > Iris > Iris pallida. The sequence goes on from JANAVB010042434.1 coordinate 22,763, forward strand.
GTTGTAGAGGCTCCCGTCTGTGACGAGGCAGTCTCTACTTCGGTGATACGCCATGGGCATAACAATAAGTCTCCCGTTTGTAACATGGTAGACTCTCCAGTTTTTATGCTCTGAGCGTAAAAATCAGGTTTTGCGTTCTGAGCGTAAAAATCAGGTTTGCGTTCTGAGCGTAAAAATCAGGCTTTACGCTCCACGCGTAAAAATTTGTCTCCCGTCTGTGACGTGGTAGACTCCAAAGCTTTATGCCATGTGCGTAAAAATCAGTCTCCCGTCTATGACATGGTAGACACAAAATTTACGCTCCACGCGTAAAGGAAAATCTCACGTCTGTAACGTGGCAGATTCTCATGTTTTGCGCTCTACGCGTAAAGGTAAATCTCCTGTCTGTGACAGTGTAGATAAAATTCACAATGATGTCTTTACATCTAAAGTGAATTTACCTGCACGCATGCAGCGTAAAAACATTGTTGGTAAAACTTCAGTTCTTCACCAACAGCCTTCTTACACTGCTTTACGCAAGGTACCAAACCTTCAAATTATGCGTAATACTGAAGGAGTCCTTTGTGCTAAAAAATCTCAAGATTTACGCATGCAACTCCAAGCGCGTAAAAATGTACAGTTTGGTTCTGCTAATGCAGCCAGTAATCTTCTTTATACACAAGTGACGAAACATTTTTCTACCCCAAATGTAATAAAGAAGACTACTCCTTCTACTCCTTCTGATTTACGCGAATTGCTAGTACAAAAGCGTAAAAATAGACAATCTCCTGTGACACTCTCCCAAGAAAATTATCATTGTGAGTGTCACCAGATTGTAATCAAATGTTGCTGTTCGGCTTCTAAGCGGTCAGTTTTTAACCGATTAAGCTATAATGAGCCTCAGCAACAGGCTAATGACCAAGAACATGAGGTGTTATATGCGTCAGTTAACATGGCATCTCATACCAACGGAGGACGACGTCCAAGATGCAACTCGTCCCAGACTCCTGGTAAACAACAGTTCAACAGACTTCTTGATTCCTTTCAAGGAGTATATCAGAATACTCGATCAAGAAGACAAAGACAATTGCATAATTCTGATTCAGAAGCTGGGGGTACTCAGTCTTTTGAATCCAAAACTGATAGTGTCGATTCATACCTGTATACCAATCCCTTTATATCTTCAAGAGAGGATGAATCATATGCCATCAGAGACGAACCGGAGATGTCATATGCTAATACAGAACAGCGTCTCTCTGCCGTTGAGCAATCATTGAAGGACATGCTTACTATGATTCAAAGCATGCACCAAATAATAATGACTCAGCAAGTTGCTCAACGGCAGTAGTAACACCGGTACAAGTGGCAACACAAACTCAGGATAGTCAAGGGGTTGATATACCTTTGAATAATCAAGAGCCTGCTGTCAATCAAAATTCTACATCCCCAGATCCTATCATTCCAGAAGATGTGCCACCTCCGGTAGGGGTTACGGTACATCCAACGACTATTCAATCGAATGTGCTTCCTCAAACTAGTGAAGCTATTCAAGCAGTATGTGAGCTCAAAGCACAGTTTAAAGTTTTAAAGCACAAGGATCAGCTCCAAAGGTTAGGGATTAAGCAACCTTACCCTCCTCATTGGAATGATGTACCCTTTCCTCCGAAATTCAAGCCACAATCGATGGTATTATTTGATGGAAAGGCTTCTCCTAGTCAGTATATCAATTATTTTGATATTATGACTGTACATCTACAGAAGAATGATTCTCTTCTCACTCGAGTTTTCATCGGGTGTCTAACGGGTTCAGCCTACGATTGGTATCACAGTCTACCCGACAATTGTATTCATCTTTTGACGAATTTAAAGCATTGTTTCTCTCCCGCTTCTATGAAGGAGGCATGGACATGAACATGTCCTCCTTAATAGAAATCAAACAAAAGGAGAAGAAAGATACTCGGACGTTCATTGAATGTTTTCGACAGGCAACTCTGAAGATGCCTCCTGGTATGCCAGATTCAGCATTAATTGATATATGCAAGATGAATCTGCAACCATCCATTGCTGTCTTTACGGGTTCCCAATTCACAGATTGGGCCTCGTTATTATAGCAGCAATTTCTGCCGAGACCAATGGTAGGTTGGCTCGTGAACATGGAATGATATTTGCCTCAGAGGATAAAGGCAAGAAAGGCTCTTCTGGTAATAATTCTGGCATTCGTAATGGGAAAGGGAAGGAAACCCTTGTGGTTAATCTTTTAAAACCCAAAATGATACCGAATAATCAGGAGACTTCCAAGCCAAAAGAAGAATACTCTTTCGATGACAGTGATATCCCAGGGATATTCTAATGTCTGGTAAAGAGTGGTAAACTCCAGATTCCAGAGCCGAAGAGACCTAATAAGGTGAATTTGACTGATAATCCCAAATATTGTATCTATCACAGATACATAAATCATCCTACCAAGGCTTGTTATGTCCTGAAGAAGAAAATCCAGGAGTTGATAAATGCCATTGCTATCGCTTTAACTAACGATGAGCATATGGTCACAACCAATATGGTTTCTCTTCAATATGGAGGTTTTCTTCTACAACAAGTCCCAGATGGGATTGTCCCAATTCCAAAGGCGACGATGAAGATTGTGAACATCCTGCCTGCCAGAGAGCAAAATGAAGGACTTTTGCCTCTTACATTAAAAACTGGTGAAATCATGTAGGTACACCCTGATTTAGTACCTAAAATAGAGAATGAAGATAAAACTTCAAAATCCAAAAAGGGTAAAAAAAAAGTCAAAACCTGCAACATGATTTCTCATGTCTTAACCTCAGACCATGATGGTTTGGATCATTTATGGGGTGACATTCCTTTAGAGGATAGATTGAGGGGTTTGAATATATGCCCTCGAAGTTTGGTTCCTCTACCAAGCTCAAACTTACTCATCAGCAGTGGTTAGCTATGAATAGTGTCCCTTTATACAGGGCACAACAAGTCTTTGCTGCTTATGAGAAAGCTCCTACAAGGATTTTTCCTCTTGTCACTAATATCCTCATGTGGCTATAGAAGTTTCTATTTCTCTGTAGTTACAGAGGTTTCTGCTTCTTCCTCTGTCAAACCATCTATTAAAAGTCCGCTGCCCATTCACTTGTACAGTCAACAATCAGTCCATCTCAAAAAAGATGGGCTATGACTTTCAAAAGGCAGAGGGTTTGAACTATGATAAAGGAATGCGACTTCCTTTACAAATTCAAAGTAAAAAATCCACTGTTGGATTGGGTTCTGAGCTTCCTCAAAAAATCTCGCAAGAAGAAGGCTAAGGGAAAGAAGGCTAAATCCTGCACTATGGTACTTCCTTCTCCTGAATCTGAAGAAGAAACCTTTGCTGGTACGAGATCTGGAAAAGAGTACCACAAAGATTATGAGGGATCTTCCAAAGAAGCAAAGGATGTTGTGGAAACATTACCAGTTCAAACATCTCCTGTTCCTGCTAAACCATGTGGTTGAGAAAGGGAAATAGAAAGCAGTACGTTTCGACGTTCCTTTGAAATCTGGTTCAAATCAAGGGGTAGTGATGAAGCCCTACAAATTTGATATCCTAGCCCAGTTAGCCAATACTCTGGCTAGACTCTCTATATTCAAGCTGCTTCGTCTTTCTAAAGAGAGCAGGAAGACTTTGAGTGAAGCTTTGCTACAAGCAGACTCATGCTTAGCTCAACTCAAGACTCCTGACAATATGCCAGTGTCATGTCCATAATTCATAGTGTGATGGAGGCAATTCCTAACATTACCTTCACATAAGAAGATATGTTGTTGAAGCATAATAAACACGACAGGCCTTTGTGTTACACTGGGTATATTGAATCCACTGAAATTGACAGGATTTATATTGATCATGGGTCTTCTATTAGCGTTATTCTTCAGAGTATGCTAAGACCTTTGAGGATTCCTACTAGTGAAACTTACACTAGTACAATAATAGTTGGTTTCAACTCTGACAAGAGTAAACCATTGGGGAAGATTGTTGAAGATTCAGATTGGTGATCTTCGAACTATGGCGACTTTCTATGTTATCAACTCAGACTATCCTACAATATCCTTCTTGGAAGACCGTGGATACATGAGAATAACATTGTGCTTTCAACTCTCCACCAATGCTTCAAGTATGTAGATTCCCAAGGGATTGTAAAGACAGAATTCGCAGATATAAACCCTTTTAAAGGTTGAAGCTTATTTTTCGGATTCAATCCTCTACAAACAAGAGCATGTAAAGGAGATATCAGATATAGCTTAAGATCGATCACCTGCTGAAGATCAATCTGTCAATGAAGATTCCGAAAGAATAACCTTTGAAGATCAAAGTCAAAGGTGAATCCAATCCCAACATATCAATGATCAACCTGGTAATCAAGGTCAAAGGAAGAACTCGAGCTTCATCTGAGGAATCAGTAAATATTCCTGCCAAGAGTCAAGTTCAACCTCTCATGATCAAAGTCAAGGGACGTACTTCTCGTACGAATGATCCAGAACCACTGCTGATCATCAACCTTGACAAGTCTACGCAGAAGACAGATGATGGTCCGTTAATGATCAATCCGAGGCATAGCAGTCAAATTATAAATGATGTAATATTAATCATTCTGTACTTTCTAATATCAATGAAGATTTCCTTTTTGAGTATGGTTGTCAAATTTGTTGAAAGAATGACTTTATCTTCTGATGATCAAAGTCATCAAATAAAGATGACCCAGACACAGAGGAAACTTTATACATTGACCATAAGGAAAATTCTTTTCCTCATGTCGATGTAGGACCTTATGCTCAAAAATTTCTAACATCTTCTCCCTATCTTCTTCCTGTAGCTACTTCATCACAAGCTTGTATAACTTATAGACGTCATGAAGAATCCTGTTTTGTGGTTCCGTCTAATAAGAAAAACAAGCACCAAATTATGTTTGGTCTGGCTAGAAATATCCCTGTTGCTCAGACAATGATCTTAGAGATAAAGATCAAAGAAGAATCCGAATTGACAAATATAGTCAACAATCTCTCAAGATTATTCAAAATATGGAATATGATTTAAAAACTATGCTGGGTCTTAATCAAGGTAAGGGTAGACGATTACCATTATGTGGTGATCCATTTTACCAGAAAACTCGACATGGTTGGGATACGATCCGTCTCATACATCTAATGAGGATATACAAGAAAAAATCTCTTCCAATTCTTCACAATCCTCAGATTCTGAAGAAGTCCAATTCATCGAGTGGATATATCCCACATATATAAAGAAGAATTTTCTTCCAGTTTTTCACCTTATGGAGGAGATTATTATGATGAATCTGAGTGTACCTTCTCAGTAAACATGGTTCAAACTGATGATGAATCTAGTCATTTGAGAATGATCCTTGGGCACAACAGATGGATACTCAATGGGAGCTTCATTTTGAACAAAGACATCCACCTATAGAGGATGAGATTGTTCAGATTGACGTTGGTGATGGAACTACATCCAAACAATATTCATCAGTAAAAACCTTTCTGAAGATGAAAAGGAAGAGTTGATACAGCTGATAAAGATTATATTGATATCTTTGCATGGAGTTATGAGGATATGCCGGGTTTAGATCCTAAAGTTGCCACTCATAACTCAATATTCTTCTAATGCTAAGCTTGTAAAACAACAGCAACGGCATTTTCGACCAGACATGATGGATGCAATCGAAGTAGAAGTCAAAAAGCTGATTACATGTGGCTTTGTTCGTGAAGAACAACACCCAGATTGGGTTGCAATAGTGTTCCTATTTAAAGAAGAATGGAAAAGTCTGAGTTTGCATAGATTTTCGGGATCTTAATGCAGCTTGTCCAAAGGACGAATTTCTACTTCCGATCACTGATGTCATGATAGACAATACATGCGGTTTTGAACATGTCTTTCATGGATGGATTCTCAGGATACAAAAATTAAGATGCATCCAGGAGATGAGAAGCATACTGCTTTTCGTACCCTTGAGTCTATTGCTATACGGTTATGCCGTTTGGTCTAAAAAATACCGGTGCCACGTATCAACGGGCTATGAGCAACATCGTTCAAGAACATCTACGAATGTAGTTGAATGTTACGTAGATGACATTGCTGTCAAAAGTCGATCAAAAGATGATCACATTCAAACTTGAAGACAGTATTTGAATTAATGCGTCAACATCAACTGAAGATGAACCCCACTAAGTCTTTCTTAGGGGTGTCCAGTGGCAAGTTTTTGGGATTTGTATCACTTCACAGGTTCATGTTGATCCTGATAAAATCAAAGCTATTCTTGAAATGCGTCCTCCACGCAATTTAAAAGAACTATGCGGCTTCCAAGGTCGCATTGCTTACATCAGGAGATTTATATCCAATCTTTCTGGGAGATGTCAACTTTCTCCCGTCTATTAAAGAAAGGTGTATCATTTGTTTGGGATGAAGCATGTCAGAAAGCTTTAATGACATCAAGCAATACCTTACGAATCTACTTTTGGTACCCCCAGTGGTAGGAGACCATTTTTGCTATATGTTCGAGCCTGGATCATTCACTTGGTGCTCTTCTTGCACAGAAAAGTAATAGGGTCATGAACAGGCAATTTATTATCTTAGCCGAATGATGGTCGGAGCTGAACATAGGTATACTCCTGTAGAAAAGGAATGTCTGGCCCTGATTTTTGCTGTTCAAAAGAAAGACATTATGTGTCAGGACAGACTATCCATGTCATCTAGAATAAATCCTATTCGGGTATTGATGAGAAACCAAGTTCTTAATTCCAGGTTAGCCACCTGGCGATGTCTCACTCCCTATGATATGGTCTATGTACCTCAAAATCAGTGAAGGGTCAAGCATTAGCTGATTTCTTAGCAGCTCATCCTATATCTGAAACATCGAAGCTATATGAGGACATTCCAGATGAAGTCGTGGATTGTAACATAACTTTAAAGGATGACATTTGGCAATTATACTTTGATGGAGCATCACGAGTTAGACCTAAAGGTAATATCATCTCGGAGTAGGAATCGTTTTGGTTTCTCCTGACAAAATGGTCATATACCGTGCTTATTCTCTCAATGAGCCATGCTCCAACAATTGCAGAATATAATGCTCTACTGATTGGTCTCCAAGTAGCAAAACAATTGGACATCGAGTTCCTAGAAGCTTATGGAGATTCTCAACTGATTGTTAATCAGGTTAGAGGGACGTATGAAGTCAGAAATCCTGACCTCATCCCTTATCATCAAGTGGTAATCGATTGGTCCTTTCATTCAAAGGATTTTCATCAAATTTATACCACGTTCTCAGAATTTGGAAGCTGATGCTCTTGCTAGTTTAGCGGCTGTTCCAATCGAAGACAAAATACCATTACTTGTTGGATCGAGACTTATTCTGTTAAAACAATCTGCATATTGAACAAAGTTATACTACAGAATCAAGTTCCTAACAGAAAGATTGGAGAAGTCCATTCATTGATTACTATTATGGGATTTTACCTGAAGATCCAAAAGAAGCTATCAATTAAAAGACGATCATTTGATTCTATTATGATTCCTCTTTACATATGTTATATCGTCGTTCTTATGACGGACTTTTGTTGCGTTGTCTCTCTGAGAGTAAAGCTAAGCAAATACTCCGTGAAGCTCATGATGGTGTTTGCGGTGTGCATCAACCTGGTCGAAATTACAGGACCGCATTCGAAGGATGGGGTATTATTGGCCATCCATGATAGCAATGTTGTGGATTACGCCAGACGATGTAAAGCATGTCAGATTTATGCTGATTTTATTCATCAACCGTCTAAATTCCAACATCCTACAACAGCTTCTTGGCCCTTCGAAGCTTGGGGCTGGATATTATTAGTCCGATTAACCCTCCTTCTGTCAAGGGACATCGGTTTATCCTAGCTATAACCGATTACTTTTCTAAATGGGCGGAAGCGGTTCCCCTAGCTGAAGTAAAAACGTCTAATGTGGTTAGTTTCATCAAACACCATGTATTTATCATTTTGGGATTCCCCGACGGATAATTTATGACAATGGGCAACAATTTGCCAGTCAGCATTTTATCGGTTCTATGATAAGAATGGATCCAAAATCTGGCTTCTACGGCTTATAATCCAGCTGCTAATGGTTTGGCCGAAGCCTTCAACAAGACGATCATAAACTTCTCAAAAGTTCGTCTCTTCTAATAAACGTGATTGGAATGAGAAACTTGGAGAATGTTTATGGGCTTATCGAACGACAGTCCGAACGCCTACTAGTTTTATACATTTTACTGGTTTACGGATGTGAGGCGGTTCTTCCACTAAATCCAGATTCCGTCTCTTCGAATAGCCATTGCTAATGAGCTAACTACAGAGAACAATGATCGTTTACGACTTCAAGAACTTGAAGGATTGGACGAGAAGCGTCTTCAAGCGCAACAGCACATTGAGCTATATCAAGCCCGCATATCTCGAACTTTCAATCGTAAAGTTAAAGAGAGGGTATTTAAAGTCGGTGAGCTAGTTCTAGCCGTTCGAAGACCGATGGTGATGACTCATAAAAGCAAAGGGAAATTCCAAACAAAATGGGAAGGTCCTTATGTAATTGAGTGGTATTCTATAATGGTGCTTATAGGTTGTCTAAACCTAATGGAGATCTGCTCATGATGCCGATTAATGACAAATTCTTGAAAAATATTATGTTTGAATTTCTTCTTTATTTCCCAGCTACCAATGTTTGGTTAAGCTGATTACTTGTTTCTTTGAAGAGAATTGTGATCTTCTGTCTTATCAGTCGATTAAAGAAGAGAAATTTATTATTTATCATGTTCTCATGACCTCTGAATAAATATTAAATCTACTTCTTTTCTATCTATTATGTCCATTTGGCCTCTGAATAGATATTAATATATTTTTCTTTGAGTTTTTACGATCTGTCACGTTCATATTACCTCTGATAGTGTCGTGTACTCTAAATGGAAAAAAGAGATTCATTATCTATCGTCCATATTACCTCTGGATAGATATATTCTATTGAGTTCAGAAAACTTGTCATGTCCATATTACCTCTGATAAGTTTTCTATCTCATACCTATTGTTTAAATCCAAGATAAATGATAGGACCTCAAAACAAATCTTTTATTCATCTTTTTGTAAACATTACAAAATGGAAAAGATAGAAGATTACAAAAATCCTTTTTATTTTGCCTACGGCGGGTCTTGAAGTAGTATTTATAGTTCCGCCAGCGCTTGTACGAGAGCTCAATACTTTCTTGGTAGCTTCAGCACGTCGAGCTTCTGGAGTGCAGATGTGAGAAAGTCCAGCAAAAGTAACTATAAGCTTGTCCTTGGCTTCATCAAGGGTTTAATGGTAGATTCAGCTCCGAAGATGTTCTTCCAAGAGAACTCTGAGTTAAGTGTGCTGGTCAGGGTCATGATCATCTGCTCCTTCTCTGCCTTCAAGCGAGCCACTCAGCCTCGACTTCGCAAATTCTATCATTTTGTTGATGAATTCTTACATTCGAAGTTTCATAGGCTTCTCTATGGCTATCCAGCTCAGGCTTTACTCAGCTAAAAAAGCTTTTTTTTGGCAACTTTTATGCTATATTCATGGAGGGCTTCATTGAATCTCGTCTCCCGAGCGAGGTAGTCGGCAGATAAAGCTTCATACTCTTTTGGATGAGATTTTCAACAGTTTCACTTGACAGCTTAAGATATTCTCTGATGGGCTGTTAAGTCCCTCCACGATTTTCTCTAATGCTGCTCTTCGCCGCATCATTGAACATGGCGATTTCTGATGTAAGTGATCGCCGCCTTCAAGCTCTCATAATTGAGGCCCTTATTCAGGACCATTTTGATTAGAGCCGCCAAAGTCTTGTAAAAGGTTTCAGTATGAATCTAACTAAGAGATTCATTTCTACACTTGAACTTGGCATCGGCGATATCTACCAAGTCTCTTCTCTGAAGACTAGGAGCAGATGCTGATGCTTTGATAGCAGACGGAGGTGAAGCCATTGTTGTTACTGCTACCATAGCTAACTGGTTCCTAGGAGCTTCAGGAACATGGTCCTCAACAGTTGTTGCTCCAGCCGTCTCTGGAGCTGAAACTACTAGAGTTTCGGTGGCAGTGATAGGTGCGGATAGAATAATATTTGTGGCAGCTGAATCAGGTTCCGGCATTGTCTCTTCAGAAACCTGTACTGGATCAGTAGTAATAGCAGAGGATGCTATTATACCTTCCCCAGCTTGTTGATGACTTAAGTATGCCTTCATCACCTTCCTCAGCTACTGGCCCTGCAGGTTCTTCGAGTATCTCAGTTGTAGTAAATTCTTCTACAACTGAGTCTTCATTAAAATCAACTCTTCCTCAGCAGTATTTCATCGTCTACAGTAATTTCTACTTTATCTTTGCCCTCAGCAGGAGGAAGATCTTCTGGCTGAGCCTGTACTTCTGGCTCTTGTTGTGCCTCCATAGAAGGAGGACATTCTTCTTGAGTCTCCTCTTCGGGCTCTCGTAGCACTTCTTCTTCAGCATCTTCTTCTGAAGAAGAAGCCTCCTCCTCAGATTCCTCGTTTTCTTCATAAATAGCTTCTTGAGGAGGAGGAGCCACAAGCTTTGGAGTAATATTAACACCTGCAAAAATTGAACAAAATAAGTTAATATACAAAAGTCATTTTATATGGATTTTGTATAAATTATATTTACCTGGAGTATGTGTAGGACGTGCCAAGTACTCATCATAATCTCCAGTCCAATCTATCATCAAAAGTGATAGCCGGTTCATCGGATGGGATAAATACCGAATCAACAGTTTGTATGGGCGACGTCTTCAACAACTTGTGCCTTTTGTGGCAAAGTTAAATGAAGCGATGAGCTGAGACGTCCCGGGGATAAGACTACCAGGTGTTGCTGGTTGAGATGCTGAAGATCCTTCTAGGTGAACTGAAAAGATGCAATATGCTGCGGCTCATCCACCTGAGTGTCATTCTCAGGGGTAGTGGCTCTTGATCTGGAAGGTCTTTTAGTAATAGCCTTCTTCTTCTTTTCTGGTGTCTTCTCTGGAAGACTAATGCTGCACTCTACTTTCGTTTTCGGGTTTTCCATAACTATTGGTCCTGCTGCTATCTCTCAGCTCCTGTAGGGATTACTGCCAGAAATTATCTAACAGTAGTGTTGTCGGGTATGTTAGGAGTTATTCTGATTGGTTCTGATGTTCCCCCCTTGGGCCATCGAAGACTTCCTTGCATACTATAACCATGTGCGAAAGAGCGGATGATGAGTAAAAATGAGCATGGGTGAAGTATACGTAGCTGTTGTACTGGTGGCAGTAGATATTTTGAATTTAGCACCAGTACATGCGGTACTGAAGTATCTCCATGCTCTCGCACCTTCAATCAACTTTCCATAATGATAGAAGCTGGTAGAAGGATTGCCAACGTGAAGCTGATCATATCCAAACTGGCGGCGAACCTACTCGGTAGATAAGGCTCAAACGCACAGTTATCTTCTCTGTACATCAGATGGGAGGGTCTGATGCACGTTAGCCATTGGAAGACAGGTTTGGCAATGAGTTGTCTTCTCTCCTCTGTCTTGAATTGCACGTCGAGGCATCGGCTGGAACTGGTGGCCTTGTGCAGAAAAATTCCAGCCATGAGAGTAATTCAATGCTGCTCGGGTGTCTGCCACTGTCGTGGCAGTCCAGTGGCTTTGCTGAATTTTTGGAGGAAGATATTCGCTTCATCTTCAGGGCCTGGTGGCAATAAATTGCAGTTGTGGTGTAATAACCATCCATCAGATAGGTATACGGCAACTCCATCCTTGGAAAATTGTCTCGGTGAGGAGCATTATTAATCAACTCTTCACCAAAAGTCGCAGTCCTGCATTTATTGGCACACCATTGCCGACAGCAGGTTGATTCTGTTTTTGAACACCAAACATACTGCTGGCACAATACGTTTCGGGATCCTGTCTATAGTACTGATCCCCGACACGACCCATCTTCGTAGCCATAGGGATGGAAGCCTGCCAGCAAGGCTTTCCTTGACATCTTCTGACTACCATGCCTCAGGTAGCTTAAAGTCTCAGTCCCCGCAGGGATATCTCCGGTCTTGGTGGATAGATATTGGTCTCAAGATTTCTGTGAGACCATCAATTCCTGGATTACATCTGCAGGAATTATGGAGCAAGGGTTGATGGTTTGAGTCTTCTTTCTCGGAACCTACCCTTCTCAGTCTTGGATACCCTATTTTCATGGTAAAATAAATAGGTTGTCCATTTAGTACATATGCCAAATGTGACCCAGTTTCATACAAACTGGTGCAAATCAGATAATGGCACATGAGTTCTTCATAGACCTGCACCAATTAGGGTTTTTCTCTCTTATTTCTGCTATTCCCGATTGGAGGGAACATATTCTTCATAAGGGGCTTCGCCCATTGGTAGCTTCGAGATAAATTGCATCTCATGCAGAGCAAGACCCATTTCACCGTGTGGAGTTGCAAAAGTTCCTGTTGAACTCATATACAATTCCAATAAAGCCAAGAACAAGTTACTATTCGTGGTATGCCGTAACTTGTAGAGGCTACTGCTTCATATAGGCCGATAGCTTCCAGGTCTGTTTTAAAGTGCTTCAATCCAAGCACTGATTTGAATCCAGTTATTACTATAAGAAGTCGGCCACCCTGTCAGCCTAGGGTTGGTCTGAGGATAACACAACAGCTTTATAAAGTTATTAATAAACATGGAGTCTGTACTGGCTGGATCAGAGATGAGTCTTCACTTGGTGTGAACCCGGGCAATAGACCAGAGAACGGGACGACACCACCACTGGGAGTACTAATGTGTATCCCATGTCACTAGCTCTCTCTCTCTTAAAATAATCTTGCCCGGCCTGCCGTAGCTACTGGGAGTCAAATTCCATAGCATCTGACGAGGGTGAGTAACATGGACAAAAGCAGATAAGGGTAATCCCTGTCTATGTCAGGGAGATATCGCCTTTCTCCAGACTTACACACCCAGGCCTCTTTCTTGGGGTGAGTTTGCGATTTGAAGTCTATCGCATCCCCGAATAGAAAAGCTGGCTTCAAGAATTGTTGGTCTTCTAGTGATACCAACACTTCTCCATTTATTATGGATAGCAGCATCATGTCCCCTGAGCAGCTATCAGTTGAGCTCTCCCTTCAGGGTATTCGGGTTGGATGAGGAAACTTTACATGTGATAAGTTCTCCAGATAGTTTGAGTCCACCATACCAGCCGGCGAGCAAATATTTTGCAAGAGGGTGAATTTCAAGTCCACTGCCAAAAGAAAAAAAGAAAAAAAATCAAGTTAGTGAAAATCTAATTTGAAGTTTTTTTACGCAGATGATTTGGTCTAACTTTTACGCATAAAAATTAAAGACTCTGATTATGCAAATTTTACGCTTATTAAAGTTGATAAAAACTTTTTAAGTGTAAAAATATTCTTTTTACGCAAAAGACTGTTACTAGTGAAATTTTATGCTAGTACAAATAGACGTGAGCGTATTTCCAATTTTACGCCAGCACACATTAAATGTGAGTGTATTTTGAATTTTACGCTGGCACGTACAGACGTGAGCGTATTTTCAATTTTACGCTGCCACAAATAGATGTGAGCGTAATATGAATTTTACGCTGACACGTGTAAATGTGGGCGTATTTCAAGTTTTATGCTAACACGTGTAGATGTGGGCGTATTTCAAGTTTTTACGCTGATACATGTAAATGTGGGCGTTTTAAGTTTTACACTGACACATGTAGATGTAGGCGTATTTGCAAGTTTTACGATGACACGATAAACGTGGGCGTATTTTAGTTTTTTTACGCTAGCACGAACAACGTGGGCGTAGATTTTTGGTTTTCGTTGGTTCCTCTTCTCCGACGAACTCATGACCGAAGTTCAACATTTTACCCCACATTGCCGGAGCCACGGCGGGATTGCTTTGCTGAGACGCTGCTGATGACCGGACGGGATTTTGCGCACGGTCAACCGACGAGGAATCGTCGGCGGGCTTCTTGCCCTTGCTGCCAGCGACGGACGACTTCTTAGGGGTCATCGGATTGAAGTAAGAGTAGAAGGAGGAAGAAAAGTGAGAGAGATCGAGAATACGAGAGATAAGTAAAGTTTTTCCTCTCTTCAAAGAACTCTATTTATAGAGAATTTTGAATCGGTTCAAATTCTCTATTTTTACGCCGACTATTGGATATCCCAATTTTTACGCAGATGACCGTTGCGTATCCCAAATTTTACGCAAGACTGTTGAAATGTCCCGACTTTACGCTTCTATTCAAAGTATTTCAAATTTTGAAAATATTTGAAAACTTTGAAGGGGGTCTTGTAGGAGCCTAAAAAATGCTTTATGGACTAAGTCAAAGAAATTGAGGACTCTACGCAAACAACTCTCTATGTGAGCTATTTTACGCCAAGGCTATTTTATTAAACTTTACGCCAGCGCTATTTGCATTGAACTTTACGCGAGCTACTTTACGCCAAAGCAATTCATTGAATTTTACGCCTGGGGACAGACTATCAGGCCGCATTTAATGCAGAAGATTTGATTTGACAGAATGATTTTTCTGACAGCATGCAGCACAGAAGTCGAGAAAATCGGATTTTCACCAAACCCGATATTCGTCGTATGGTGTGCAGAGGAGGCTATTTTATGCTCAATAAAATTACTTCTTTTTACGTACTATAGTTATTCGATCTTTTACGCTCAAAACTATTGTGGGCGTAAAGTCTATTTGGGCTAAGTTTTACGCTCTAGGCTATTTTAGCCACTTTACGCTGGAAAGTTTATTTTGGGCTGTTTTTACGCCAATTTGCCACTTTACGCTCGGGGCATATTTAGGGTCGTTTTTACGTCCGATCCTTCCTGACTACTTTAAAACGTGGTTTGTCTACGAGGCTTTCATGCCACACTTGTTGAGAAACGTGTGTACGTGCTCCCTTTTTGTTGAAATAATGGAACACGTGTCAACATGCGTAGAGGGTGACTTCCATCGTGGGTGACAGTTACCAGCGTAAAGACAGGATTTTTTGCTTTTTTACGCACAAAGGGCCAAGTCTATAAATAGACTTATTTTTTATATGAGAGGGGGAGAATACAGAGAGAACAGAACCCAGAGACTTTGATTTTCCAGAGCATTCTTCTTTAACTTTTCTTCCAGAATAGAGTAAAGCAAAGCAGGAAAGCATTCGACCTCGCCATCAGTGCCTAAGTGCGTCGATACCTTTCTGGTGACTTAGTTCTTCCGGCTGTTCATCTTCTAGTAGTCATCATCATCATCGTATGGTCCAAGGAACAAAGTGATCGCCTTCAGATCAGACTTCCATAGCAATACTTCCCAGATTACTTGTACTTTTGTACTTTTTCTCGTTTTCTTTCAAAAGCCAATTTTAGGCATTTTGTTAAGTGAAACATCCGTCAACTCAGTAAGTACTATTAGACCACTTCAACTTATTCATATGGACCTCTTATGTCCCAGTAAAGTGGCTAGTCTTGGTGGTAAACTTTATGCTTTTGTTTTAGTTGATGATTTCTCGAGATTTACTTGGGTTATTTTTTTGCTAGAAAGTGATAACTTTTGTGAATTTGTTGTTTTTTGTAAACGTTTTTAAAATAAGAAAGGTATTATGATCAATAAAATTAGAAGTGATCATGAAAAAGAATTTGATAATACCTATTTTAAAAGATTTTATGAAAAGTATGGTTTGGGTTATGATTTTGCTTGTCCTAGAACTCCACAACAAAATGGAGTTGTGGAAAGAAAGAATAGAACCCTTGGCGATATGGCAAGGGTTATGTTAAACCAATACAAGCTTCCCCAATACTTTTGGGCGAAAGTCGTTAACACGACATGTTATATTATAAATAGGGCCTTGATTCGACCAATTTGTAACAAAACTCCATATGAGCTTTGGTTTGATAAAATTCCTTCTATTGAATACTTCAAAGTTTTTGGATGCAAATATTTATTTTGAACACCAAGGATAACCTAGGCAAATTTGAAGAAAAAGCCTATGAAGGCATCTATCTTGGCTCTTTTTGTATTTTCATCAAAAGAAGTCTTGTTGTCGAAGAGTCAATAAATGTCTCTTTTGACGAACTTAACTCTTCTACATCCTCCTCCTCCAATGATGTTGATGACATCTCTTTCGGATTGTAAAACTCTTCTCTTGGAGATACTAATACTCCTTCATCTATCAATAAAATTGAGACTACTACACCAGATCGACTCTCCACCAATAGAGCCTCAAGAGGATCTTCCTAAAGAATGGAGATTTGTTTCCCATAATTCAAAGGAGCTTATTATTGGTGACCCCTCCTCACGGGTTAGCACTAGATCCGCTACTCGGGATCATTGTGCGAATAAGGCTTTTATTTTCCAAATAGAGCCTAAAAATATTAATGATGCTTTCAATGATGAATTTTGGATGATTGCCAATCAAGAAGAGCTAAATCAATTTGAGCGAAATAATGTTTGGGAACTTGTTCCTAAGCCTTACAACTATCCCATTATTGGGACAAAGTGCGTGTTTCGAAACAAGCTACATGAAGATGGTTTTTTCACTCGTAACAAAGCTCGATTGGTTGCTCAAAGCTATAACCAAGAGGAAGGCATTGACTACGAAGAGACCAATGCTCCGGTTGCTCGTCTTGAATCCATTCGTATGCTTTGTACTTTTGCTTGTTTTAATGATTTTAAGCTTTTTTAAAATGGATGTCAAAGGCGCCATTTTAAATGGGTTTATCAAATAAGAGGTTTATGTCAAGCAACCTCCCGATTTTGAGGATTTTCAATTTCATGATCATGTTTTTAAACTGCACAAAGCCCTCTTTGGCCTGAAACAAGCTCCTCGTGCTTGGTATGAGCGCCTTAGCTCTTTTCTTATTTCTTATAACTTTTCCAAGGGCAAAGTTGGCACAACACTTTTTATTAAATCTCTTAATGGCACACTTCTATTAGTGCAAATTTATGTTGATGATTTTATTTTTGGCTCCACTAACAAGACACTATGTAAAGAATTTTCCAAAGTTATGCAGGATGAATTTGAAATGAGATGGAAGAATTATCATTCTTTCTTGGATTACAAATCAAGCAAGGACCAAACGACACTTTCATCAATCAAGCTAAATATACGAAGGATCTCCTCAAACGCTTTGAGCTCGACACATCCAAATCAATGAGAACTCCTATGGTCACAACAACAAAGCTTGATCATGATGAGAATGGTATTTTCATTGACATTCGTAACTATCGAGGTATGATCGGTAGCTTACTTTACTTAACTGCTAGTTGTCCTGACATTATGTTTAGTGTTTGTCTTTGTGCACGATACCAAGCAAACACCAAAGAATCACACTTATGTGCCCTTAAGTGCATTTTCTGATATCTCAAAGGTACCATAAACATGGGACTTTGGTATCCAAAACCTCCATCTTTGAGCTTGTAGGCTACTCGGATGCAGATTTTGTCGGATGCAAGATTGATCAAAAATGTACTAGCGGTACTTGTCAATTCTTTGGGAAATCTTTGGTATCTTGGTTTAGTAAGAAACAAAATTATGTAGCTCCTTCCACCACTGAAGCCGAATACATTGCGGCTGGATGTTGTGCACAAATTCATTGGACGACACAAACAATTGTAGCTATGGCATTTCTTCTACCAGTATCTCCATTAAATGTGACAACACTAGTTCTATAAATCTCACAAAAAACCCGATTTGTCACTCATGTACTAAGCACATTGAGTTTAAACACCATTTTCTTCGTGACCATCAACAAAAAGGGAACATTCATCTTGAATTTAGTGATACTACTTATCAACTGGCGGATATCTTCACAAAGCCTCTCCCAGAGGATCGGTTCGTATTCTTTGCCAAGAATTGGGCATTCTTAACCTTGACTCTTAGTTTCTCTGTTCAACGGAATACCGATGGAATTCTGCAGAACATCGTCGGTATACCGATATCTGCTCAACAGAATAGTTTTGTTCAAATAATCGGTATACCGATGGAACCCTTCAGAATTGCGATGGAGTACTGTATTCGGCGGAGACTGCCAACAGCTGCACTTTAATCCTTAATGGGCCCCACTAAATCTTCTTTTTTTCTCTCATATCCCTTCAAATCTACTTCATAACTCCCTCCCATCCTTTCAAATCTCCTACATTTATTACCTTCCATCCTTTCACCAACCTCACAATCACATCCATTCTCACATCAAATCCTCCTTTAAAACCCATCTCTTTACTTGTCTTCAAACTCTTCCACTTCCCAACGTATACACCTATATTAAAACTCTCTCCTTCTTCCTCCTCTTTCAACTTCTTTCCACACACATACCACTCTTGCCTCTACCAATCTCTTTCACCAAAAGCCCTTGCTTTTCACCACGGCCCATGCCAAGCGACCACGTTCTTCCTCCTCTTCCAATCCTTTAATGTTGGTACCCCTTCCGAATGGCGCCTACGACCGCAAAATTTTTCAATCCAGTGTTGCTGCTGACGCTTTGTTTCAATCCTTTAAATGCCACCCTGTGTTCGAGGGAAGGCCGATCAACTGGAATATCTTTTTCGGCCATCTTTCGCTGTTCCAGTTTGCGGGACTGTCAAAACTTCTGAGCCGTCAAATTCTAATATATCCTGCTGTAGTTTGCCTTTTCTATTGTAATCTCATCCCCGACTTGGCCAACAATACGATAGAAACTCTCGTCAACGATCACCACTTATGCCTCACCGTCTACGATCTTGCTGAGATTTTCGATATTCCAAATCGAGGGGATGCTCTGCCTGCCCTGCCGGTTTGAATCCTACCTTCAATGTATCGTTTAAAGTATTTTGTGGCATTATTTTCAAAGGGCCTGACGCTTCTCCCATTCCAGCACTTTCTAAGTAACTGAAGCCATTTTATTACGAACTGCATTGCATCATCTACTACTCCTTGACTCCCAAGTTCGGCAACTACGATGCCATCACATACGACACCCTTGTTTGCGTGTATATATCTCTATGCCAAGAAGACCTGGTCCTTCACAAAAACTCTATTGAATGCCTTCTCCTCGATTCACTCTGCAGGATAGCGTGCCCTAAATTACGGCATGTTCATCACGCTAATCCTGAAAGCCAAATGTATGGACCTCAGTCTTTGTCACACGGATGGTGTTCCTTCCTACTTGGCTATCTCGTGATATTCTGCTACCAGCCAATCAACTCACTCAGCCCGCCCATCCAGCTCTCAGACCGTTGTTGATGCTCCTTCTGACCCTCCTTCCTCTGGTCGTTATATGCCTCTCACTAAGCATTATTTTGACATTTGTATGGCCCAGGCTGAGGAGCAACCAACACCAGAGGCCTTGGCAACCTCATCCAGAGTCGCATACATGACCAGTGCTACTTCATTCAGTGAACTCTTCAGGATATCTTGATCCAGACCTTCATGATCGTAACTTCCAAGCCTAGCATTTCTCTGATCCTAATGCCTACAGATTTATGTATCCCGATGGCATTGATCCGTTTGGGGCTTTCCAAGGGAACCCGGGTGATGATCCGACAGATCAGTAAAACTTTGGTCTTTGTTGGTGATGGTCTAATAAGGAGTGGTATTGGTGTCATAGTCTGTCTTTTGAGGTCCTTCGGGGACCAATGTCTGTGTTTGCTTGTTTGTTTGTTTTCATGTGTGGTCCTTCGGGGACATTTTGTTTTATGATTAGTTGCCTCCCGATAGGGATATTTTGTCTTAGTCTCAGTTCAGGTATCACTCTTAAATAAGCATGTACTCTCCAACTTTTAATCTAATATATGCATGGCTTTATTTATTCGATTATTTTAATATATGCCCTTCTTTTTAAGGCATTCCACCATCTTTGATTAACTGATAAAAGGGGAGAATACGTGTTGAGGGGAATCTAGTTACGGGGGAGATAATCTCTAAAACCACGATGATGCCTTTTTTGTCAATTACCAAAATGGGGGAGATTGTTGGCACATTGATTTTGATAACATTAACTGGATCTTCGTGTTTTAGCTTTCTTTATCTTTTCAGCAAACAGATATACCATCGATCTTCCCAAAGGCTGCTATAAAAAGATTATTCTATCAAAGCCAATCATTAAGCCACATGGAAGACTTACGGATTGACTTAAAGCAAGACTAAAGAGAAACCACCGCTTACTCAAAGTCTGCACTCAAAGATTCAAGGCCCAAGAGTCTGTACACTCGGACATACTATGAAAGGCTTAAGGTTGATGACAAACCAAAAGCCCTTACAAAAATATCTTTCGAAAATCACTTGTTATATATCTAACGAAAGACCGATGGTATACCGATAGGTACCGACGGTATACCGATTTCTTACACATAATTTGTTCTGTGAAGATAATCGGCATACCGACGGCATATCGGTATATACCGACGGTATACCGATTTCTTACACAGGAATAGTTCTGTGAAGATAATCGGCATACCAATGGCTTACCGACGTATACCGACGATACACCGATATCAAGCACAAAAATAGTTCTGTGAAGATAATCGGTATACCGACGGCATACCGATGTATAGCAACGGTACACCGATATCAAGCACAGAAATAATTGTGTGAAGATAATCGGCATACCGTGTATACCGACGGTACACCGATATTAATGCATTGAAATAGTTCTGTGAAGATAACCGGTACACTTGATGGTATACCGGTCTGTACCGCCGAAATTTTGTCTGCTTTCTTTTTATTTTCGAATGGATGGATCTGAGCATTAAATGTTCCAACGGCTAGATTTATTACCATTACTATTCAGAACGGTACACCGACGGAATACCGTTCCGTACCGACGGAATTCCGTCAGCTGTATGTTTGTAGCATTAAATGACTAGCTCTTGGTACTCTATTTAAGGTGGTTGTGTCTTCTCTTTTAAACCCCTCCATTTCAGCCTTAAATTTTCTCAACTACCAAGAAACTCAATATTACCACTCTATCTAAAGCTTTAATTTGTCATCCAACCAAAAATTGCTAGACTATTCAAGAGTTGTAACCTTCGATCTTCAAAGTGTTGTAGAAGATCAAAAGTCTCCTTTCTTTCTTATTGAAGTTGACGAGCCTTCGGAGGAAAACTCGTGTGTAAGAAGTTGACAAGCTTTCGGAGGAAAAATCGTATGTAAGAAGTTGACGAGCTCTTTGGATCCAATCTCGTGTTGAAGTTGACGAGTTCTTTGGATCCAAACTCGTGTGTAACTATTTACTCAAATAGTGGATTAAAGCCGGAGAGAGTTCCGATACTAGAGTGCCCCTTAGGAGGATACTAGGATACATCGAGTGTTTGAATCTCTCTCTCTCTTTTATTATACATTAAATTTCTTTTAATTGTTGATAGTTATTTTATTACCCTATTCACCCCCCCAGGGTTCTACACTATCGCCTATTCATCTATTCCAAATGTCGTCTATGGGGTGTTCTAATCTTACCTCGTTCTAACTGAAGGGTGTCATGATTCGATTTGCACAAGGGTAACATGATCGCTCAATAATTGTAGAGCTTTATAGACAAAGCGTTTGGAAAAAAAATAAGGTTGGATTTAAAAATTGCGATATGGTTTGGGTAATGAATGACTGTGGCTAGTTAACGCAGGAAAATAAAAGATTAAAGGTTTAAGTAAATCATGATAAAATAAAAAATAAAGAATACTAAGGAATCAAGTAGATCAAGATAAAATAATTTAGAGACTTAGGAGACATGGTTCCTTGATAGAAAATTGTATGCAAGTCGTCTAGGTTATGGGTACGATTAAGGGAACGATTCGAATCATTCTCAAGTTTCAAAAATGATTAGAAGGACACGATAATAGATCGAGGGTTGAAGGAAGGACGAGTAACTCAAGATGAAGATGTAGTCACATGGTTTGGTCAATGGATAACTACTCTTGTGTATTTACAACAATCATGACCTTAGGTGGTATAGAAAACTAAGGAAATACTCTGTGTCTAGCTATCAAGTACGAGCATTTGTCTTTCCAAAATAGGTGAAGGCGAACACAATAAAGAGTTCAAGGAGGGGGTGATCGTATACAAATATGGGATTTAAAGGCGACTGAATAGTTCAAAGAGAGTTGTGTATCGCCCCAGTCCTAAAATACGTAGGACTAAGAGATCGTATACATGCAAGCTACGTATCAAGTGGACTCCATTCCAGCTCGAATACGTATAAGCTGTCTAGCTATGGTGATAGGTCTAATCATGGCAAGTCAAAACTATATCTTAATCTACATAAATAATAAACATCAAGAAGGAATAATATGGTTCATGGTCTGCAGCCCACTAACATACATGTCTGAATAGATTCAAAAGGAAACACGAGTCTATAAAACTAGGCTAATAAGCATAATATATCATGATAAGAATATACAGCACGAGAAAATAATAAAATAGAACCATGCACCAACAATACCTGAATCCTGTGGATGCAAATCATAACCATCCATCGATTCTACCAGCTCGACCATAACCTGGAAAGATCACCAGGTCCTTAGGAGACTAGCAAGACACATAATATACTAGCCAACTTTGACAGTAATAACATGCAAAGAAAGATATGAAATAGTGCAAGGAAGTAAAGACTGAAGAAAGTAAAATCCAAGGAATAAAACATAAAAAATGGCATGCCTCGAGAATCGTGCTAATAAATACGACTAAAAGGAAATCAAGGTAAACCGTAGCCTGATAATTGCTAACAGCCCTATAGATTGCAGCCCGGTGGTTGCTAACAACCTATAGTAAGTCTCAATCGCAGCCCGGTGGTTGCTAACGATTGAGAGTGGCAAGTATAGTCACGTTTATAACAAGGTCCTCGCCTAAAACTAGGAGTCAATCAGGTCAAGTCAAGCATGTCGAGTTCAAGTCCAGGTCAAATAGGTCAGGGGAATGTGGCATAGACATAGCAATACTATCACTAGACATGAACAAGATAAGAAAGATAGAAAAAGTAATATAGAAAATGAGTAACAATCTACGTGTACGTAAAACTAGAAAGTAACCATGACATGAAGCAAGAGAAATATGTAACCAAGTAGGAAAGAATGGCAATATAGAAAAGCATGTAAATAATATAAAGTTTGGCAAGGTGTACTTGCCTGGTGTAGCACGTAGAACCAACACTATCCTGTCAATCAACTAGCCACAAAAGTCAAACTCTCACAATGGTCTCCGAAAGTTGAAACAACAACACCATCGTGTTTGTCATAAAAGAAATGTCTAAGTTTGCCTGCCCAAAAGTCCTATTCTGGACATATTGGCAAAACGGTAATTTCGGGTCAAAACGATGTCCGCTGTTAGACCCGCTTTGTACCAAAATTCGTGCCAACACCTACGGTCTCTAAAGGCATCAAACTATATGTCTATGGGTCTGATTTGATGATACGAACCTAACCGTATGGCCAAAGTTAGATTACGGTAGGCCGTGCACAAATTTGTCCGTTGAGTCAGATCGCGGGTCCGCCAAAATAGTGTTTCGGTCGACCTTCTCAGAATTGGACCAAACATGGCTCACAGGACCCAAAAAATGACATCGTCCTAATGGCGCAAGTTTGTCTCGAGATGACGAACGTGCACAAAGTAATTAAAGATTTTTGAAAAAGGTCGATACGGTAAATTTCGACGGATACGTATTGAATTCATCGCACATACGCAACCAATTCGATTTCCATCAAAGCCTACATGTCCGCAACATTCGTAAGCGTCTTTCGATGCTCACGGGTTACGACCAAGTCAACCAGTTTGTCGGGACGGACTTGTAGAAGCATGGAAATATGGGGTTCATGCGGATCACATCTGACCGCATGAGTACTTCGGAAGAGCCGCATGACAGACTCAGCATGCCCCCTGCGACCCATCTTCACCAGACTGATTTTTGAGCCGCAGAAAGAATAGTTACTTATGTGGCCAAGCTGATCAACCCTTCTGATAAAGCTGACAAACTCTGTCAAAATTGGCAAAACTGACAGCTCTGACAACTCTGACACTCTGACAAAAAGAAGATACGACGTTATCAGACAAAATGTCATGTCACCAGACTGGAAATGGCCATACGGCCAAAAGGATTACGACCCGAGCCGCATAAACCTTATGCAGCTCAATCTATGTGCTTTATGCGGCCAAGGGTAACTGTAATCTGAGCCGCATGAACTTTATGCGGCCCAGAATATAGAACCTATGTGGCTCAACAGCCCCCAAACTACATGCAGACTAAGGGAGACTACGACTTAAGTCGCATGAGTCTTATGCGACCTAGTTTGGCCGAACACTGAAAGTCCTATGCGGCTAAAAATTACTCAAGCAGACTGATCCTATCATGTGATAGGACATGTGGCAAGCTAACCAAGTCTCAACCACCCAGATTTGTTGCAACAATATCTTAACAAGTCACCAGCTAGCGGCCAAAGAGCGAGTCTTTATGTGATGTTGTAGCCACGTGGCCATCTATGCGGCTCAAAACATATATCACTATAAATAGCAGGGTACCACACCTATTCCAAAGGCTGGCAACCTACGAAGGGCAATTTCGTCAAGAGCAAGGACCGTGCCTGATAGTCCAAGGAGCAAGGCAGAGTTGCTACACTTTTCCGAGCCTCTATCGTCAACCCCCAGAATGAAAACTAAACAATTGTACTTAGATCATTTCCTATGATTTCTTTCTAGGTTTTCTTTTGTACACGCGAGTTTGCAATCAAGTTCAATTCCTCTGTAATTTTTTGCTCTTGGTATTTAATAGCAAACACAATGGCGACTCTGCTGGGGATATCCTTCTCTTCTGATGTGAAGTTGGTGATGCAATCTGACGCGTCCAAGCTCAGCTCCACGCAGCAAATGCTCGTGGTTTGATTCGACCAACGAGCATTCGAAGAAATGCTCTCTGAAGGGAACGCCAGTCCATCGTAGAAGTGAGCCAACCCAAAGAGAACCCGTAGAATGTTGAAGCGCAAAATTGTTGCCACCAACCAGGTTCTCGAAGTAGCTCCTTCTGCGGCCCAAGACGGTGATCAAGACTCTCTTGCGGCCTTCTTTCCGGCCGTAGAGAACCCCACTGTCCCCAAATCCAGCAAAAGAAAATACTACGATGCTAAATTTTTGGGGGCACAAAGGAAATTCATGCGGACGAGGAAGAGGTCGCATAAGAGGGATAGGCAGACGACTCATGCAGCAGCTGACTCTGGCCGCAGATAGATCGCCAATGGGCAGCCAACTCTGGCCGTAGACAGGTCGCCCATGCGACAGCCAACTCTGGCCGCAGCCAGGTCACCCATACGACAGCCAACTCCGACCGCAGGAAAATAGCCCATGCGGTAGCCAATTCTGGCCCTAGACAGAGTGTCTCATGTGACCCTGTCAGAAGCTCTGTGTTCGACCGTCTCTCATACGGGCTCGACACTATGTAGCCCATTGAGAATGTAGAATATTCCAATCTGGACTTCTTATTATGTGCCCTCAGCTGCTAATTTGAAGAAGTCTAGGGCAGTGCGGGCCCAATACGCCCAGTCAACTGTCCAAGTTGCTGACCTTCAATGGGCACCGTTAATTGTTATATGGGCCCCTGATGGAAAGTTGTACAGAACCACATGCGTCCAGTCCCCCAGGGCTTACGGACAGGGTGGGTCTCAAAAGTCTCCCTCCAACGATCAAGAGCAAGTGCTTTTATTAGCCTTAGATCAGGGAGCAAACGTGATACCTACGCACCCGCGTGCTCGGGATACCCGAGTCCACAAATTGGATACAAAGTTATATCAGCCTGTAATTGACTTGCGAGAGGTGATTACTCATAAACGCAAGAAGAAAGAAGCAACATTGGCATGTGATGAGCCCCTTCCGGGATATCGTTGCACCCAAGTCATCATCAACTGCTACTGCGATAAGTCGGCAGCACCTAAAAATCGGCAGTCCATTTTTCAACGACTACACCAGCCAGCATCTTTCTGTCACGACCCGATCCCAAATTATTGGGTCGAACCGGATCATGCCCAGCCTGCACCGTTATGAGACGGCGGCAGTAAGCTGTTCTATATGCAGGTATTCACAACAACATCTATACATTTGTCACAACTCATTATACGAGAATTTTTAAAAACTTTTATTCTTCATTTGAAAAGTACAATTGGAATAAAAGAACTGAAAATAAAGTGCTGAATTTAAATTAAAAAAATTCTAAAACAATAAAGCTAGAAACTGGAAATAACTAGCTAAGCGGTCGACTCGTCTGCCTCAGGTCCTGCGTCCTCCAAGGTGGACTCTGGCAATAGCACAGGGTACAAAACTGGGTCATAATAGCTATTGTACAATAGCTCAACATCCTCAATGTCACCTAAAAATGTTGTCTCCAGTCAGGAGGGAGCAAGTACGAATATGTATCTCATATTTCAAGTAATAATGGAAAAGTGCAGGCTAAACAGTTGAAACAATATTTTTTGTAGTTCTACGATTAAAAACAATGTGACTTGAATGTGTAATCGTCTATGAACGGCTTGGATTATACAATAGCGTCCTAGCGATGCGATACGGCTTATCCCCGTGTGTAAGAGGGTAAGCACGCACAATCCTGCAAAATAGGGGGGTATTGGCCATAAATGTTGCATTATTCCCCCAATCCCCACAATCAATATCAATCAATATCTGAACCCTAGGAGAGGGTTCCGTGTAGCAATGTGGTTTAAACATGCAGCTAGACAATTACTAAATAAGATACAAGAAAACATAACCGTAACTTGCCTCTATTAATTGACTGGATCAAGAATGTTGGTACCGAGGAGGATGTCAGGTTCGTCTCCAAGATCCTACAGTTGAGAACCTTGGCTTAGAACCTTGGCTTACAATCTCTAGAAGTAGACCCTAGTCAGGTTTTAAGTTTACTAATTAATCTACCAGAAATCGTCTAACGTCGCAATCTACGTTCATTATATTTTAATTAAATAAGTCGGTTATTGATTAATTGGAAAAATGGCAATTATCGGTTAATTTGGTAAAACTTTGTATTTTAAAAATATATATTATATATATATATATATATATATATATATATATATATATATTATATATATATATATATAACTATATTTTTCTTTTAGTGATAAAACATGGACTTCGTTAACTTACTAATATTTTATTCAAGTTAATATATCGTGAAAAACCTTAGTCTAATAACGAAACCAACTCAGAAAAAGAAAGTAAAAACCTAAACTACACAATACAGGATCACAGCGATATAAAATAGAAAACTGGGCTTATGTCATTTACAAATTTTTACGTAAATTAATTAATCATCTATGCGAGCTCTGAGTGCCGCGAACGGTCCAAACAATAGACCGAAGCCCTGCACCAAAAATACTAACAGCAGTACCAGTTCTAAAAATAATTATAAATATAAATATAGTTGTAAAATACGTCTCAGACTTGGTCCAAATGTCATGTTACTGGCAAGCACCTCAACATACAGAAAACCTGTAGCGTTTGTGCTTCGTCGAGGCTCATTCGACCGATACGGTCGTCGCCTAATCGGGGATATGAAACTCCAAAATCCACTTTAAAATCGACAAAACCACTTTCGTAATCCGTTTGCAAAATACAGAATTTTGAAAATAGAATCCCATTTAAAATACTTTATTTTTGAAAAATTTCTCAAAAATTTGTGCAGCATCCCCTCTATAATCGGGACAACCTAATCCTGGGACGGTGCCAAAAATCAACATAAACAATATCCCAAACCAGGGAAACAACCCAACCATCCATAATAATATTCCACACAGAAATAATATCCAACTCGAAAAACATCATAATTATTTGTAGCCAAAACCACAGAATACTTCCAAAATAAATTTGGAAATCCCGAAATAGAGTTCGGGAAACCGGAATCCACAAAATTGAATTATTCTGAAATGGTATTCGAAAAAATCCGAAACTACAATCGCCTAACCGAATCCCGTAACGGGATCGGGGACCGTATCATCATCGATACTAGAGTGGGGATACGAGATATACCTTGGGTTGCTCGGCTAGAGCTCTCAGATGATAATAGGGAAAGAAAACCACGTTCCCGCGAACTCAAAAAAAATCCCAAACTCGCAGACAGCAGCAGGAAACACCGAAACAGCGCTGGACAGCGTTGTTGGAATAGCGGGGCGCACGTGGGCTGAGACGGGCGCGGACAGCGGGTCGGGGTCGCCGGACAGTGGTCGAGGGGACGCACGCGGGCGAGGAAATGGCCAGAGAAAGTCGTGGGAGGATGGCCGGACGGATCTGGCCAGAGAAAACGGCACCGGGGTGGCCGACGAGGCGCTGGCAGGGCACGGGGGCGGCCGGGGTTGCACCGAGGCGCGCGGCTGGGCGCTCGGCCTGGGCTTGGCCGGAGCAGGGTCGGGGCGGCCGCGGAATCGGTCTGCTAGGCTCGGCCTTGGGGCGCACGCGGAACTCGAGCCGCCGGAGGAAGTGGCTCCAGGGGGGTGCTGGAGATGGCCGGATGCGGGCGGAGTTGCCGGAGGGGCGCCGGCGGAGATCGAGAAAGCTCTGGAGTTAGGGAAAAAAAGGAATTGAGTGAGGGAGTGGAAAAGAGAGAAATACGAGTGGGAGTGGTGTTGGTGTTTGTGCATGTGGGGGAGAGTGGGTTTTAAGGAAGGAGTGATGGAGCTTTTGGGAGTGGGTGATTTATATGTGAAGTAGTGAAGTGAATTTGTGTAGAGGAGAGGAGAAAGCTGAGGAGAAATAAGGGGAGTGCTGGCCTGGTCGTGGGAAGACCAGGCCAATTCGGGGGGGAATTTGTTTTTATTGTTTTTGTATATAATTAATATATAATTTGAACTTTAAAAGAAGGAAAATAAGAACGAGTTCGGAATGAGTTGGGTTTCGGAAACCGGGTTCGAACTCGGAGTCGGACCCCGGGCACGAGATCGGGGCAGGGCCACAAACAAAAACCCAATGATAATTTTAAAAATAATATTTTTTCTAATACCGAATAAATATATAATCATCATAATAATAATAATAATAATAATAATAATAATAATAATAATAACTAAACTAAAATTACGCTACAATCCAACAATTTATAAATTCTAAAATTTGGGTTTCACACTTTCCGACAACAACTTGAGAAACAGGTGCAAATTCTGGGAGACAAAGAATTTCCTTTCGCCTCATGTAATTCAACTAGGAAGGTTTCTTTCGGCAAAGGAGGAAAGAAGACAGGCTCTTCCAGCCTAGCAATCTCAGCCGGCACTGCAAGGAAACTCTCATATGGAGGATTGACATCGACAGCCACAGGGGGTGTCTACCTAGGCACTCGATCCAGAAAGAATCTCCCAACACCTAGGGGTACATCCTTGACCTCCCTGGGGGTAGATGAGGCCAAGGATAGCATCCCCTCAAAGTATACGATAACCCGGTGTTCCAAGAGCATACACAGGGGGTATTGATCTACTAGAATTACGCAACAGACACGGACGTCCCTGAGGATGATCACCTTCGCCAATACGATGATGTTTCTTGCACACGGGGTAGTACCCCTTCCGAGTCCGAGAAGGAAGACATTCCAATATTTCCCGATAATTTTTCGGTACGAGGGTACGACACAGATAGCACCTCTGCTAGGATCCCTTCTACGTCTACCCACGTGTGGACAGTCTTCATGGCCGACGATGATCAAGAAGCACCAACTGACCGACAACGTCTAGAAGTACTTGAAGCCATGCTCCTATCTGTGGTCAAGTCAGTATACGAAATCAAAGCCGCCTTGCCGACCCAACCGGCAAGGATGCCTGGACAAACAAGCTTGGGGCCCGTAGTCAACACAGACTCCAACACGATCGCTCCTCCTTTGGGTGACAATCCTCTAGGAGCAACCGCTCCCAGCTGCCGATGAAGCCAGGAAGGCAAGGAGGAAAGTCCAGGAGCTTCGAACAATGTTCAATGCCCGAGATTCCTTCCGGGACCTCAGAATACGGCAGTCGTATCCCGTTGCGTGGAGAGATGTTCCTTTTCTGCCACGGTACAAGCCGTTTCATATTGATTCGTATGACAGAAAGACCTCTGCTAGTCGGTACATGACTTATTTTGAGGTCACAACTGACCATTTGCTGCATAGCGATGCCATCCTCACATGATTATTTATCGGAGCATTGGAGGGAATCGCGTTCGACTGGTACCGCAACCTTCCGAACAACTGCATCCAGTCTTTTGACGGCCTCAAGCACATGTTCCTAGAAAGATTCTATGAAGTGGGACATGATATGACAATATCATTCCTCATGGACGTCGTTCAGGAGGAGAGGAAGCTGACAATAAACTATATCGAGCGATTTCGCCAAACTACAATGAGATTGCCCCAAGGCAATCCCGAAAGCTCCTTGATCGAAATCTGCCAGAAGAAGTTGCTCCCCGCAATCATCCTCTGGATGGGTGAAGATCAGTTCAGGAATTGGACGACCTTCATCATAAGCGCCACCAATCCGGAGGCAAAGCTAAAGAAGGCTCGCCAGCTGGGATTACACATCCCGGATGGAGAGGTCAAAAGCAAACGTCCTGGTACCACCTCCAATAACAACAATACTGACGGCACCTCCAATAACCGGGACAATAAAGGCAAACAGGCTATGGTCGCCGGTACGACCAAGAAGCCTGAACAAAAGCAGGCAGAAACTCGATGGCCCATGGTGAATTACTCATTCGAAGATAGTCATGTCAAGCCTATCTTTGACATGCTCTTGCAAGAAGACAGGATCCAACTCCCTCAACCAAGGCACGAGCCTCGAGCGACAGAGATGGAGGATCCAAATACTACTATTTCTATCGCTATGTTCATCATGCCACTCATGACTGCTTTTAATTAAAGTGGTACATCCTGAGTCTTATCGACTCCAAAGCTCTGTCGTTAGACTTTGAAGAGGTTACCGTGGCGGCGAACATGGCATCAATTCAGTTTGGCGACTTCCCTCCAATAAGTACTCAAGACGGGGAATACCTATCCCCTTGACAATAATGGAGGTTACTAATCTTCCTCCCGTCTGGGACCAGACGACTGGCATGGTACCTCTCACCACGTCACGAGAGAGGTCATGTGGGGGCACCAAGACTTAGTGCCCGAAGTTACCCAGGAGGTGTCATCTCCAGCCAACAAGAAGAAGGGCAAAAAGTCCAGATCCTGCCATATAATTTCAGTCGAAGCTGAGGAGGCAGCGGCTGTTGTTACCCGATCTGGGCACAAGTCCAGCCCACTCTGGATAGTTCAGTCGAGGACCCTCAGCCGGCAACGCTGCCTGCTATTGACGTTTCGGGCCCATCTCAGCCTCCATCGGCAGACAGGGCCAAGCCGAAAGAAATCTGCTTCGACAGGCCGCTCCGTATAGATGCACCTCAAGGGCTGGAGAGACCTTACAACATTGAGATATTAGCATAATTAGCTAATACGCCGACAAAGTTGTTGTTACACGAGCTTCTAAGGCTCTCCAAGGATCTTCGTGTCATATTGAGCGAAGCGCTCCAGAATGCTGACGCTTACTTAGCCCAGGTCAAACCTACAGGAGAAGACTCGTCGACAGATCTCCAGGGTAGCAACTGTGCGGATGCAATGCCCAACATCGTATTCATCCCACAGGACATGTTGATCAAGACCAACTTGCATGATTACCCCTTGTACTATACGGGATACATAGGCGACATCAAGGTGGATCGGATGCACATCGATCCTGGCTCGTCGATAAGTATCATCCCGAAAAGCTTGCTTCAAGTCCTCGGCATCCCTATGCACCGGCTAGCGGCGACCAACACGGCCATTAGCGTTTTTAACTCGTGAAGTAGCTATCCCTTAGGAAAGATCCGATTGAAATATCAGATCGGCGACCTGAGGACAGAGGTTATCTGCTATACCATAGATACAGATACGTCCTACAATATCCTCCTCGGGCGTTCGTGGATACATGACTACATGATCGTGCCATCAACACTCCACCAGTGCTTCAAGTATGTCAGTAAGCACGGATTCGTGAAGACTGAATTCACCAACATCGATCCCTTCAAAGTGGTTGAGTCTTATTACTCTTCGGAGGCCTGTTTATACGAAGAATCAAAGAAACACATAATTAACGAACTAGAGGTCATTACAGGGCCAGAGGAACCCTTGAGAATTCATCTCCAGGCCTGTAAACCGAGCAAAGCCGTACCCCTTGTCGTAACTTTGCATAAAGAGGTGCCCGGTTCTCCCGCCCTAGCTGCACAGTCGGAACCGATCGTCATCTGACTCCCAAGGTCAAGCCAAAAGCCAAGGTCCGTCATAAGGCCGATGGTGATCCGATTGCCAAAATCCAAGCAAAGGCGACAGGAAGATGCGAGGCCCTCTGGGGAGACGATGGTGATCTAATTGCCAAGATCCAGTCAAAAGCATTCAGAAGACGCGAAGTCTTCTGCCAAGTTGATGGTTATCCGTCTTCCTAAGACAAGCCAGCAATCAAGTGTAGATCCGAGACCCTCAGGCAAGCCAATGCCACAAGCAGAACCCTTGGTAATCAAGCTGTCGAAGACAGCATCTCAACCCCCGGTCACGTAGGGGTAGCTGAAGAGGATGCAAAACTCGCAAAGTATCTGGTTGCAAAGGTGGATAGTCCCTCTCCTGATGATGTAATCCCTGTGGACAAAATTCCTTATTTCATAAATAAGAGGATGCCGTTGAACTATCCTGAGTGTAATAAACTTAATTTGATGTATTGTGGGGCACGATCGGGACATTAACCTGCACACACAGGTGACAATCGTCCATACCGCAAACCAGCTTACTCCCATTAGAGGTGCCTACTTCCTAGTCCTAGGCTGAAGAGAAGGGGATCACATGATCATATTCGGCCGAAACGAAGGTCCTCAACCTTTCATGCCACAAGAGTTTGATCTCGAACCCGATACTGGAAGATTACCACTCTACATGTATAGTTCTCAAGCCAAGTACTTCATGCAAAAGAAGGGGTACGACATGGAGGCTACCCCAGGTCTAAATTTTGACAACGGTTGGCGATCACCTCTCCAGCTATCAACCCCGTCTGGGAAACCTTGAGATTATTACGGCAAGTCTAAATGCGGCCACGGTTATGTTACACTAGCAACAACGCCCGAAGGCTCCGATGAGAAATACGAGTGGCATTCTCACTTATCCGAATCACCTACATACGATTCCAATAACAGCATTGGAGATATATTCAGGAAGATATTATCTGTTAACATGGCATCCGCTGACATTAAAGAAGAAGACGAAGATCTATTCGAACCCCTTGAATTGGAGCCATGAGTCAAACAACGGGATGCACAA
This sequence comes from Iris pallida, assembly GCA_029216955.1. NCBI lineage: Eukaryota > Viridiplantae > Streptophyta > Magnoliopsida > Asparagales > Iridaceae > Iris > Iris pallida. The sequence continues at coordinate 56,082 of JANAVB010042434.1, forward strand.
TAGGAGAAGCGCTTTAAACTACGTGACCCTCCCACTGAAGATAAGGTCATGCAAGTTAACCTCGGTGATGAATCCTCTCCAAAGTCAATCTTCGTCAGTAAAAGCCTGACGGGCGGCGAACGGGAGTCGCTGTTGCAACTTGTCAAAGAATACATCGACGTTTTCGCCTGGAGCTATAAAGACGTGCTAGGGCTAAACCCCGAGATCGTACTTCATAAGCTCAATATTCGTCTAGACACAAAACCAGTCAAACAACAGCAACGGCGGTTCCATCCAGACATCATGAACTCCATTGAAGCAGAAGTAAATAAGCTTATAGCTAGTGGTTTCATCTGCGAGGAGCAACACCCAGACTGGATAGCTAATATAGTACCCGTTGTCAAGAAGAATGGAAAGATCCGAATCTGTATCGACTTTCGCAATCTGAATGCGGCATGTCCTAAGGATGAATTCCCACTTTCTATTACCGACATAATGATCGATAATAAGTGTGGCTTCGAGCGCATGTCCTTTATGGATGGCTTTTCAGGATACAATCAAATCAAAATATCTCCTGATGATGAGAAGCATATGTCATTCTGAATACCGATCGGTATGTACTGTTACACCGTCATGCCCTTCGGCCTGAAGAACGTCGGTGCTACATATTAACGAGCTATGAGCGTCATCTTCAGAGATCACTTGCGCAGGACGTTGGAGTGTTACGTTAACTACATCACCGTCAAAAGTTGCTCCAAGGTTGATCACTTACACGATTTGAGAACAGTGTTCGACCTTATGCGAGCGCACAATCTGAAGATGTATCCCACAAGTCCTTCCTGGGTGTGTCCAGTAAAAAGTTCTTGGGCTTTGTTATTACTTCCTGGGGCATTCATATAGACCCCGATAAAACAAAGGCAATCCTGGAGATGAGTCCACCGAGGATCCTCCGTGAACTTTGCAGTTTTCAAGGACGACTAGCCTACATCAGAAGGTTCACATCTAACCTCTCAGGGCGATGTCAACCCTTCACAACTCATGAAGAAGGGCGTCTCTTTCATATGGAATAAAGAATGTCAACGCGCCTTTGATGATATTAAGGAATATCTGTCGAATCCGCCTGTTCTGGTAGCCCCAGTTACCGGAAAGCCTTTCCTGCTCGATATACGAGCAATGGAACACTCTCTCGGTACCTTGCTAGCACATAATAATGATGTGGGGCACAAAAAAGCCATCTAATATCTCAGCCGAAAGATGGGGGGGGAGCATTGGTACACCGTTGTGGAGAAGGAATGCCTTGCCTTGGTGTTCGCCATTCAAAAAACACAACACTATGTGTCAGGGCAGAGCATCCATGTTATCTCGCGAGTTAATCCCCTCAGGGTTCTCATGACCAAGCCAGGCGCACTCTGTTCTCGTCTAGCCACACGGGCGATACTGTTATCCCCTACGATATGGTCTTCGTCCCGCAGAAGGCTGTCAAAGGTCAAGCCTTAGCCGACTTTCTTGCAGCCCATCCAGGCTCAAATAACTAGAATCTGTGAAAAATCCCAGATAAAATCGTTGACTCAAAAATGACTTCATATGATAACGTTTGGAGAATGTTCTTCGACGGTGCTTCAAAAACAGCGCCATAAGGTGATATCATCACTGGAGTCAGGGTAGTATTAATTTCTCCCTCTGGGTTGGTAGTCAATCGGGCATACTCTCTCACAGAGCCTTGTTCAAATAATGTAGCCGAATATAATGCTCTGGTCATCGTAATCCGACTCGTAAAAGAGGTAGGGGTCAAATACCTGGAAGCATATGGCAACTTACAGCTGATTGTTAATCAAATCCAAGGCTCGTTTGAGGTTCGTAATACGGACCTGATTCCCTATCATCAGACAGCAATTGCCATCATTGCAACCTTAGAGGGGTTCTTTATAGAGCATGTTCCTAGACTCCAAAATATTGAAGACGATGCCCTAGCAGGCCTCGCCGCTTCTCTGGTGGTTCTAAATTATGCTAATCAGCTAGTCGACGTGATAGGCCATGAGCTGGTCTATCCCAAAAATAACGTTCAACTGGATACGAGTTACTCCGCCCAGATAACCAATGACGTGCAAGACTAGAGACTCTCGTTCATCGAATTTGCGGTCTACAGAATCCTACCTAAGAATGTGAAAGAAGCAACTTTAATCACAAGGCGTTCTCTCAGATTCTTTTATGACACCGAAACAAAAATGTTATATCAACGATCTTACGACGGACTACTGTTAAGATGTCTGTCAAACATAGAAGCCAAAGAAGCCTTATGCGAGGCTCACGATGGCATTTACGAGGCTCACCAACCGGGCCCGAAGTTGCAGGACCGTCTCCGTCAGATGGGTTACTACTGGCCTATAATGGTAGCAGACGCAGTCGACTATACAAAGAAGTGTAAGGCTTGTCAGATCCATGTAGATTTCATACATCTGCCATCTGAATTCTTGCACCCAACGTTGGCCTCTTAGCCATTTGAACCATAGGGAATGGATATCACTGGCCAGTCACCCCGCCGTCATCCAAAGGGCACCAGTTTATACTTGCAATCACACATTACTTCTCCAAGTGGGCGAAAGCTATTCTGCTAGCAGAGGTAAAGACGTCAAACGTGATCAATTCCAAAACATCACGTCATTTACCGTTCTGGACTACCACAGAGGATCATTCATGACAATGGTCCGCAGTTCGCAAGCCATGCCTTCTATCGATTCTGTGATAAGAATCGGATTCAGAATGTGGCTTTAACGGCCTACAACCCATCGACTAATTGTCTGGCTAAAGCCTTATCAAGACCATAATCAAGCATCTCAGGAAGTTTGTGTTTTCAAACAAGCACGACTGGAATGAAAAACTGGGCGAATGCTTATGGGCGTACCGCACTACGAGTCGGACGGCTACGGGAAACACACCGTTCTCTCTGGTGTAAGGGAGTCAGGCAGTTCTCCCATTGGAGACTCAGATCCCCTCGCTTCGTGTGGCTCTTACTTACCGGTTGACATCGGACGATAACTACCGCCGACCGCTACAAGAATTGGAAAGTTTAGACGAGAAGCGCTTGCAAGCTCAACAAAGCATCGAGCTCTATCAAGTACGCATCACTCGGGCCTTCAATAAGAAAGTCAAGCAGAGGACATTCCAAATAGGCGATCTCGTCTTGGCCTTTCGCAGACCGATGGTCATGACTCACAAAATCGTCGGCAAATTCCAGCCCAATACGAGGGTTCATTCATCATCGAGACCGTATTCTCCAACAGCGCATACCGACTCGCGAAGCAGAATAGAGACTTGCTCATGATGCCCATAAACCGCAAATTCTTGAAAAAAAAATATATGTCTAAGGATATGCTGGCACTTCCTTAAACAACCAAATCTTCCAGATCATCGAGTTATGTACACCAAGTACCTCTGAACTCACACTCTATTTTTTCTGAGTAGATTCGCATCGCATCTCCCTGAGTGGCGAGTCATGTATGCTGATACCTCTGAACTCCCACTCTAATGCTTTATCACACAGGAGTCTGCCCAGCTTATCATTATCTCTGAGCAAACTTCCCGATCCTGATTATCGTGTGTCACGTCCATATTACCTTTGATATCGATAATCTCTCGACTTAAACATAACCCAACCCGGGATAAAAGACATGGTATTAAGACCACAAAACCTATCATGTCTATATTACCTCTGTTGGGTTTTGTCTCAAAATATATTACTCGTACCACCAGTACGCAGAAGAGTAATAGGTCCACCAAAGATTATTCCTGATTATCGTGTGTCACGTCCATATTATCTCTGATACCGATAGTCTCCCGAATTAACACCTGTACCGAACCCGGGATAAAAGATATGGTGTTAAGACCACAAAGCCTATCACGTCCATATTACCTCTGTTGGGTTTGTTTCAAATCTATTACCCGCACCACCAATGCATAAAAGGGTAATAGGTCCACAGAAGTTATCCTAATCTATTACTCGTACCATCGGTGCACAAAAAAGAGTAACAGGTCCACAAAAAATTATTCAAAATCTATTACCCGTACCACCAGTGCGTAAAAGGGTAATAGATCAACAAAAGTTATCCAAATATATTACTCGCACCATCAGTGTACCAAAGAGTAATAGGTCCACAAAATATCATTCAAATCTCTTTACTCACACCACATGTGCACAAAAGAGTAATAGGTCCACAAAATATCATTTAAATCTATTTGCTCGTATTTTCAGATGCTCACATTTTCAGATGCACAAAATATCATTCAAATCTATTTGCTCGCATTTCCAGACACAAAAAGTCCCCCAGTGGGATATCCTTTATCAAACACAAATACTGTATTAGGCCCTCTAGTACAAGCACCACAAATACTACGAACAAAGAATGGAATGAATGTATTCTGTTTATTCAAAATCAGTAACATTCATAGGATTACATCTCCAGTAAAAATCACAGATTCGTCACAAGTGTGAGCAACCTAAAAAGTTATTCATTTCTTAATTTAGAGAGGAAATAAGGATTACATCGATGTCCAAAAGAAGCAAAACACAAACTACAACTAAAGAAGACAAAATACGAACATTTATGGGAACCCACGGATCCTAGGTGTGTTGAGGCATATACCATTTCCTTAACTATTTTGCATACGAAGGATCTATTTGATTAAGGTCATCGATGGGGGTAGGAGGGTCAAAACTCCCAGTGCGACTTCCCTCAGACTTGGGCTCCTCCTTTACAGCAGCTTCAATCTTAGGAGTAATTCCCTCCCTAATAGACGCCAGCTCTTCTTTTACCTTAACTTTTGGTGTCACCTCTTCCATAACAAACGGTGACTCTTATTTGATGAGAGGAGGCGACATCTTTTCCTTCACAATGGTCTCAGCCTTCGGCATGGATGCTGCAAAAATCAAAGAAAGAAAGGGGATAGGCTCCTTTTCAGCTATGTGGCCTAGCCAAACAGACCCTATGCGGCCTAGTTATGAGGGATACATGCAGCAAAAACATGAGACGCATGCAACTCAGTCTTATAGCACTTATGTGGTTCTGTTATGCAGTGCTCATGCGGCTAAGCCATGAGGTACTTATACGGATCAGTAATAAGATATACATGCGGCTCGGTCACAAGGCATTCATGTGGTTCAGCCATGTAACGCTCATGCGGCTCAGGTATAAGGCATCCATGAGGGTCAGTGACGCTTATGCGGCTCAGCCCATGCGGCCCCATCATACAAAATATATGCGGTCTAAAGAGATAGGGCACGCATCGATGATGCCTAAACATTAAGGCGATATGACAGGCTTGCGCATAGAATATGCGATATGGCCATTCAAAAAAGTTAAAGTTGTTGTCTTCATGCCGTCCTTACCCTTGACAGGGGTTGCACCTCATAATGAATAGAAGGAGAGTCCGCAGCTCTCTACAGAGAGACAAGTCACTTCCCTTTGTCCGCAGCATCAGTCGACTTAGAAGCTTTTTGAGCCATGGCTAACTGGGACAGAAAGGATGACAGGAACAACAAAGACGAAGAAGAAAAAGTTGGAAAATTCTCTCTTATATGGCCCATATTTATAGCACTTCAATGTGGAAACAGATGAACGTCGCGTCGGCTATCGTAACCTTAAAGATAATGATAACACTTGGGGATTTTTATCCTTAAATATTGTCATTGTCGCTTCAATTCTCGTATCTATTAAAGATAATGATGACGTTTGGGGATTTTATCCTTAGTAACCGTCAACTTTATCTCGAAAACAGGGCCCAAATCCAAAACCAAATCAATGCACTAAATCCAGCAGTGACAGCTGGCAGACAAGATCTCCATGAGGCACAAGATCTACCTATGGCTCAAAAATGTCCCTGCGGCTCAAAATGTTCCTGCGGCACAACGTCTCTCATGACTCGAAGTTTTTCTGCGACTTGATATATTTTTATGCTTCTTATTCAAAGTATTCCAAATTTGTAATTTGAAAACATTGAAGGGGGTCTTGTAGAAGCATGAAAAATATGGAGTTTATGCGGATCACAACTGACCGCATGAGTACTTCGGAAGAGCTGCATGACAGACTCAGCATGCCCCTTGCGGCCCATCTTCACCAGACAGATTTTTGAGCCGCAGAAAGAATAGTTACTTATGCGGCCAAGCTGATCAATCCTTCTGATAAAGCTGACAAACTCTGTCAAATTTGGAAAAACTGACAGCTCTGACAACTCTGACACTCTGACAAAAAGAAGATTAGACGTAATCAGACAAAATGTCATGTCACCAGACTGGACATGGCCATACGGCCAAAAGGACTGCGACCCGAGCCGCATAAACCATATGCGGCTCAATCTATGTGCTTCATACGGCCAAGGGTAACTACAATCTGAGTCGCATGAGCTTTATATGGCCCAGAATATAGAACCTATGTGGCTCAAAAGTCCCCATGCTATATGTGGACTAAGGGAGACTGCGACTTAAGCCGCGTGAGTCTTATGCGGCCCAGCATAGCCGAACACTGAAAGGCCTATATGGCTCAAAATGACTCAAGCTATCCTATCCTGTAATGGATACGTGGCAAGCTGACCAAGGCTCAACCAGAGATTTGTTGCAACAATATCTCAATAAGTCATCAGCTGGCGGCCAAAGAGCGGGTCTTTATGTGCTGTTGTAGCCACGTGGCCATCTATGCGGCTC
>JANAVB010042435.1:5000-57451 GCA_029216955.1 Iris pallida
CGTCGAGGATCAGACCATGACCAACACTCAGGATTCCGAGACGCCTTCTGAGGCTGAGGAATTGCCTGAGTTAGAGTCATTTCGCTTCGAGCAGTTTCCAGAGGACATCGCAGAGGATCCAGTTACGGGGGAGCCGGTACATGGAGTTGATCCCAACCTTGATCATCAGCCTGCTGATGGTGGTCAGGGTGTCCCTCAGGAGGATGAGCATGCCGGAGAGGTAGTTCCTGAAGGGGCGGAGGCTGTCGGTATACAGCCAGCACCAGTGGCTCCACTGAGAAGGAGTGACAGGGATCGTCGACCATCTACGAGATACTCACCGGATGAGTATGTGCTATTGACTGACGGGGGGGAGCCCGAAAGTTTCGCAGAGGCTATGGAAGACGAACACAGACAGGAGTGGATGGTGGCTATGCAGGAGGAGATGAGTTCCTTGCACACCAATTCCACTTATGATCTGGTGCGGTTGCCAAAGGGCAAGAAGGCTTTGAAGAATCGATGGGTGTTCAGAGTGAAGCAGATGGAAGATGCTACTCGCCCTCGATACAAAGCGAGGCTGGTAGTTAAAGGCTACGGTCAGCGGAAAGGCGTGGATTATGATAAAATCTTTTCGCCTGTCGTCAAGCATTCGTCTATTCGGGTGGTGCTAGCATTAGCAGCCAGTTTCGACTTGGAGGTCGAGCAGATGAACGTGAAGACGGCATTCCTCCACGGTGATCTTGAGGAGGAGTTGTACATGGAGCAGCCAGAGGGATTCTGTGAGAAGGGCAAGTCACATTTGGTCTGTCGGTTGAGGAAGAGCTTGTATGGTCTGAAGCAGGCTCCGAGGCAGTGGTACAGGAAGTTCGAGTCATTTATGGGGGAGCATGGTTATGCACGGACGACGTCGGACCATTGTGCATTTGTGAGGTATTTTGCCGATGATGATTTCATCATTTTGTTGCTCTATGTAGATGATATGCTATTAGTGGGTCAGAATGCCACTAGGATAGCGGAGTTGAAGCGCCAGCTGGGCGCGGCCTTCTCTATGAAGGATTTGGGCACAGCGAAGACTATTCTTGGGATGGAGATCAGCCGAGAGAGAGAGTCCAAGCTGCTACACTTGTCCCAAAAGAAGTACATTTACCGGGTACTTCAGCGTTTCGGGATGGACGGGTCGAAGAAAGTGAGTTCCCCCCTCGCGGCTCACTTTAAGCTCACTGAGGAACAGTGTCCATCTACCGAGGACGAAAAGGAAGATATGGAGCGGGTTCCATATGCTTCAGCTGTGGGGAGCCTTATGTATGCTATGGTGTGTACGAGGCCAGATATTGCTCATGTAGTTGGTACGGTTAGCAGGTATCTTTCAAATCCTGGAAAGGTACATTGGAGTGCGGTCAAGTGGATTCTACGATACCTTCAGGGCACTGCCAGTTGGAGACTTTCCTTTGGTGGTGACGAGCCGAAGCTGGTTGGGTATACCGACGCTGATATGGCTGGAGATGTAGACACGAGGCGATCGACTTCGGGCTACGTGATGATGTTTGCGGGAGGAGCAGTATCGTGGCAGTCGCGGTTACAGAAGTGTGTTGCCTTATCGACGACAGAGGCAGAGTACATTGCGGTGACGGAGGCTTGCAAGGAGCTGTTGTGGATGAAGAAGCTGCTGCAGGAAATGGGACTGAAGCAAGAGCAGTATACTTTGCTTTGCGACAGTCAGAGTGCGATCCACCTTGTGAAGAATCAGACGTTTCATAGCCGGTCCAAGCACATCGAGACCCGGTATCATTGGATACGGGATGTGGTTGAGAAGAAGGACGTGGAGCTTGAGAAGGTGCATACAGATGACAACGGAGCTGATATGTTCACGAAGATTCTACCAAGGGGGAAGTTTGAGTACTACAGGCAGGTCGTCGGGATGACGACATCCTCCCCATAGTTGTGAAGGGGGAGATTTGTTGGAGTGGGTGGAGTTCCCAACCTATGTGGAGAAGACCCCGGAGTGCGACGAGCGCCGTCCGATGTCGGAGAAGCTCGGGAAGTCAGAGTTGATGCTGCTGCTGCTCCATGGGAGGTTCTGGAACAGGGGATCCGAGTTCGGGCCGAACTCGGTCCTATGGCGAGTTCGGGCCGAACTCGGTCTGGCCATTCCAGGGTTTGGCCAGTAGGTGCTGGTTGCCCCACACAGAGTTCTGGCCGAACTCTGTGTCGTCGGGGGCTGAAGCGGATTTCTGGATGAGTTTTCATCATTGGATCTAATCCAACGGTCCAGGTTGGTTGCGGGATTAGGGAGATATATTGAGTTTTCTCAACCCTAACTGATTATCGCAAGTAAACACAACTTTTGAGAGAGGAAGGAGGCAAGAGTGCCATTACAACTTCGGAGAAGAAGACGGAGGATTGAAGGTCGCTATTCGAAGGAGATCGTGTTCGGGTAATCTCTACTCGTCGTTCTCGCTCTTCGTAGCCTTGTAATCATTGTTCTTATCTCTGAGTGTTGTGGGGATCCGATTTGGATCGGGAGGAGTTTGTAGAGGGTGTAATTCTTCTATTCCATTAGTGGAGGCTTCTCAGGGTTGGACTCCGATCGTCCCGTGGTTTTTTTCTCGCAAGAGTTTCCACGTCAAAAATTCTCTGTGTCTGCGTGGATTATTTTGTGCGATTGTTTTTTGGGTTCGTGCGTTGTATTGCTCGGTCCTCTCGCAGGTACTCTCCGGTTTGGGGAAAGGTTTCCGCGTTTCTTTCCCAACAATTTCCTCCCCCCTCCTCCCCCAACCCCTTCGGCGGCGTCGCCGTCCTCGGCGGCAGCGGCGCCACCGGAATAGGCGAGGCCCATCTTCGACCGCCGCTCCGTACGGTGTGCCCACTACCGTTCCGGCACCCCCTTCTCTTGCTGTCCCCCCCCCCCGGCTGCTCCGCCGGGCATGCCCCCCACCACAGCGATCTTCCCCCTTCCGGCGCCTCCACCTTTCGCCGCTCCTCTTACGTGGCTGCCGTCTCCTCCCGAACGGGCGACGTCCCCCCCTCGGAGGCGGCCAGTTTCCTCACTATTCGGTAGCCGGCACCACCCACCCCGGCTCCCGGCGGCCCATTCCCGGTCCACGTCTCCTCTCCTCCTTTCATGCCGACGTTCTTCCCTTCGTCGGAGGCCACCCCCCCTCGTGGGCGATGGTGGCCGTGCAGAGGCCCTCGTGCTTGATCGCCCCCTCTCCGGTTACCGTACTGTGGCCCCCGAAGTGCACTACCGCCCCCGTCCAGGCCTCTCCGTCGCCGGTCGGTGCTTTCTCGCCCACGGTGGCGCCGCCTACGGAGCTCAGGCACTCCCTTCGCCGCATGCTGGCGGACCCGCCCACCCGGAGGCAGGCCAGCAGCCGCCCGGAGGTTAAGCCCCTCTGCTCCCTCCCCCTGGCGACACAGTAGCCCTTCGTCCCCCCGGAGGCCTGGCCCCGCTCCCCTCCTCGGGTCTCCACCCCTACCCCCCCTTCTCGGGCAACCAACCCCCCCTCTGGGCTTGGCCTCCCACCGGAGCCTCGTCTCTCGGCATCCTCCGCCGGAGATCCCGTCTTCGGGCCCCCATCGCGCCTCCCTCCCCTCTTCCGATCTCCCGACCGTCGCCCAACTCCCGGCAGCCGCTGGCGACCTTTCTCCTCGCCGGGATGGCCTCTCTCGTCAGAGCCCCGCCGTCCGCCCCGCTCTCCCGTGCGCCGGAGGGTGGCCCGAGGCACCTCGAGCCATACGCCCCCCCATCTCGGGCAGAGCACCCACCCACCCTCCTAGGGCAGCGTACTTCCTTGGGCTGCGAGCCCCCCACCCCCCTGAACATCGGGCCGCGTTCCTGTACTCCCCCTTCATATTTCGAATTTTCAAAAATTTTTAAATTTTGGATTTTCGAAATTTTGTCCCATTTCCCCTATCGGGCTGAGCACCCGAGCACCCGTTCACCTGACCCAGCGTTCCGTTTGGAATCTCATTATTTTGAAATTTTTTGTATTTCAAAATTCAGATTCTAATCGTTTAGTATTTACTACCTTGTTCAGCAGAGGCCGTTTTGTGTGTTTCGGCTCTGTCAATGTCTGTATCGCTCTCTATGATCTCTCCTTATGTTAATATATATATATATATATATATATATATATATATATATATATATATATATGGATTAGCCTACTATACATATATATATATATATATATATATATATATATATATATATATATGTATAGTAGGAATATATATATATATATGTATAGTAGGCTAATCCATATATATATATATATATATATATATATATATATATATATATATATATATATATATATATATATATATATATATATATATATATATATATATAAATATATATGGAAATGACATCTAGCCTAGTGGTTAAGAGAGATGCATGCGGCCCAAGTGGTATATATATACGCATGCATGGAAATATATATATATATATATATATATATATATATATATATATATATATATATATATATATATATATATATATATATATATATATATATAAAAATATATATATATATATATATATATTTTTCCATATATATATATATATATATATATATATATATATATATATATATATATATATATATATATATATATATATATATATAAAATATATATATATATATATATATATATATATATATATATATATTTCTTTTACTTATGGTGGCCACTGGTGTACGGCAGATGCAACGCGGGTATCTTCGAAGGTCTGGTGGGCAAAATTAGAAAAAAAAAATTGAGGGATGACATAATGCAATATTATCGCCAGGCGGGAAGTGATTCTGATCCAGCACGTCCTCTCTTCCATTGCTATTTATACCATCGCAGCCTGCTCCCCCTAAGAAGGTGCTCACCTCTATAGAATACCTCATTGCAAACTTCTTCTGGGGTCACTATGACGGCAAGGACAAGCATCATTGGGCTAGTCGGGATACCTTGGCCAGTCCTACTGAGGAGGGCAGGCTGGGATTCTGCAAACTGAAGCACGTTGTCGACGCTTGCTCCTTGAAGTTGTGGTGGAAACTTCGTAAGAACAGTACCATCTGGGCTAGGTTCATGAAGGCCAAATACTTCCGGTACTCTCACCCCTCAACTGCAGACTTCAATAACAGATCCTCAGTGTCCTGGCGTCACATTCTCCATGGACGACAACTCGCCGAACCTATCATCCGCCTTCGGCTGGTTCGGGTGCATCGTCACTCTTCCACGAACGAACGTCCGGGACGACCTTCTACCACAGCAACCGGCTACTCCCCCTAACATATGTCACGCCCCGATTCCGTCGAATCGATAGTCATCCCCCGGGCGTGATACCGTGCGAACCTAATTTGCGATCGCACAAGGCATAGTCATAAGGTAATCCGAGACACGAGATCTAAGAGAGTACGCAGACAAATTGATTCACACAATAAGTGAAGGAAACATGATCTTTATTGATAATGAACATCTATTACAGACTCTGATACAAGACTCATTGTCGCACGGGCTACAACATGACTCGATTACAAAAGAGTGCCGATGAGATAGTCGTTCCATACATTGCACGCATCCCTCAATATACACAAAGTACTCTAGTGACTTGGATGGGAGGAACGCTGAGTCATCTTCCTTGGACTGTCGAGAGCCTTCAAAATAGAGTCGCAGAGAAAGTCGTCGACGCACGACCGAAGCTTCGAAATCACGAACGCCGCCGAGCTAGCTGGCACGTGCTTCCTGGTTCGTGGGACTTGCAAAGAGCGAGGATCAGTACGAAACACATGTACTGGCGAATGGCTAATTAAATCCAAGCTCTGCATTTGATTCAAGAAGTTTCGTAAACATGTTAGCTAGCTATTTCAATGATCTTTCTAACCATCCTGTTCAATTTGCAGGTTAACTTATTTTGAGGCAAGCATATGAAAATGGATATCATTAAGCAACTATCATATTTATTCCGTGTCCCGTGCACCTGTTAAGCAGTGAAGGGGTATGAAGGCCACTGGCAATGTCAAGCCATCGCGGACTATAGCATTGGTTAGACGACGCCCCTTTCGCGTCGGGTAGCGAGCCCTGTGCGAAAGTGCCCGCATAACTCGTGCCGATGAAGGGTTGGCGTTGCTACACTTGTTCCTCCCGGGCCGAATCGGTCCCTTGGCCTAGGCAACCGTTCAAGAAAACTTTACCTTGTCGACAAGTTGTCCAATGACCGTTTTCCTTTGAACTTAGTTGATTTGCTTATTGACCGTATCGTTGCGATAAACGTTAATCGATTCATTCATTGTTTTGCATAGGCTAAGTGAATTTGCGTAAGAAAATACGTTTTCCATTTTCAATTCCGACAGTTCGATAGCCAGTGTTTCGTGAAGAATCGTGCCACGATTTCATTGATTCTACACTATTATGACAAGCATTCATATTACTTCACATATTGAGTTTTGAAGTAGAGGGACGAGACGAAGGAGGTCAGCCACTCGCCTTAGGCTTGCTTCAAGCGAGCGACCGGTTGGCTGCGCTGACGTCGCCTACGCGATCACCTGCAATCGCATAAGCAACTGATTAGAACACTGTATAATTCAAGGATATTCGATATGAATGCAAAGCTCAAAAATGCGTCACGAAAACCCATCGAAAACATTCACGAAAAACGCATTCACGAAAACCAAAACCAAAGTCAAATCAAGTGCGGTATAAAAACCAGAGCAACGGGAGGTCTCTCCCGACTCAGCCGCAGAGCCAATCCTCGAGGCGCAACCCGCTGAATATGGGACTTGGTTCCGAAGAAGCCATTCCATAACGTGGAATGGATCTTAATTCAACCGTTCCCGTTCGATCGACTCGGCCGATTCCGACCTATCGGTCCCGATCGAATCGATAGCGACAATGTTCCTTTCTCGCGCACCCCGTGGATGAAAACGGAACACGATGTAGGGACGGGGCACTACACCATAACCAACTAATAAAAAATTTTGTCCTCGAAACTTAAAGATAGAACCTACCTCTACGAGAATAACGAAGGAAATTTCTCCTTCATTTCCGATTCAAGCTCCCACGTCGACTCTTCGACTGAATGGTTCCTCCAGAGGACGCGGACGAGAGGGATCGCTCGATTGTGCAGCAGCTTATCCTTGCGTTCTAAGATTTGAACTGGCTCTTCGACGTAGGATAAGTCGGACTTTAGCTCCAACTGGCCAAAATCTACCACGTGGCTCGGGTCGTACACATACTTCCGCAGTTGAGAGATATGGAAGACATTGTGTACACCTTCAAGCGCCGGCGATAAGGCAATTTTATAGGCCAATGGAGCGACCCGTTCAAGTATTTTGAACGTCCCAACGAATCTCGGACTCAACTTCCCCTTTGCGCCGAACCGAGTAACTCCCTGCATGGGCGACACTTTGAGAAATACGTGATCGCCTACTTGAAACTCGAGGGGGCGACGATAAATGTCCGCATAGCTTTTCTGGCGACTCTGTGCGGTCTTTAATCTTTCCCGAATGAGCCAAATTTTCTGCACGGTCTGTTCTACCAGTTCCGGACCGAGAATCTGTCGCTCTCCGACTTCGTCCCAGCAAATGGGTGATCGGCACTTGTGCCCGTACAAGGCTTCATACGGCACCATTTGAATGCTGGATTGATAGCTATTGTTGTATGCAAATTCGGCCAGAGGTAGATGATTGTCCCAGCTTGATTTAAAGTCAATTGTGCAGAGTCGTAGCATGTCTTCGAGAATCTGATTGACGCGCTCCGTTTGGCCGTCGGTCTGAGGATGGTAAGCTGAGCTGAACTGTAACTTGGTACCCAGCGCCGACTGAAGGCTACTCCAGAATCGCGACATGAACCGTGAATCCCGATCAGAGACGATGGATACTGGAACTCCGTGCAGCCGTACTATCTCATCAAGATATATCTGTGCCAGGCGATCAACGCTCCAAGTAACTTTGATGGCAATAAAATGTGCTGACTTGGTTAATCGATCGACGATAACACAGATGGCATCATTTTCCTGCGGCGTCTTTGGCAGGCCAACAATAAAATCTATGCACACGTGCTGCCACTTCTATTCTGGAATCGCCAGATTCTGCATCTCCCCGCCCGGTCTCTGGTGCTCAGCTTTCACCTGCTGACAGGCCATGCATTGCGACACGAAGAGTGCCACATCTTTTTTCATCCCGTGCCACCAGAAGTTTGTGCGGAGGTCCTTATACATCTTCGTGCTACCGGGATGCAAATTGTATTTCGCATAGTGTGCCTCCGACAGTATCTTCTTTCTAAGTTCTGAATCGTCCGGAACGCATAGCCTATCCTTCAATCGAAGCACGTTGGTTTCGTCTTCCGCAAAGTCGATCGTCCTGCCCGTCGAGATTAGCTCTCGAACTTTCTTCAGGTATGGATCGTCCGTCTGAGCGGTCTTGATCTTATCAAGCAAGCTCGGCTCTAACTGCAACTTTGCCAACTGTATATTTAGGAATCTGACTCGGAGCTCGATGCCCATCTCTTCTAGGCCACGTAGCAGTCTGGGGTTGATGGATAACGAGTCAATGTACTTTCGACTCAAGGCATCCGCCACAACATTTCCCTTTCCCGACGTATAGTCGATAGTCAAGTCGTAATCTTTGATTAGTTCCAGCCAACGCCTTTGCCGTAAGTTCAGTTCCTTCTGCGTGAATAGATACTTGAGGCTCTTGTGATCGGTGTAGATTGTGCACGCCATGCCATAGAGATAGTGGCGCCACAATTTCAACGCAAACACAATCGTCGCTAACTCCAGGTCATGCGTGGGATAGTTCTTCTCGTGCGGCTTTAGCTGTCGGAAAGCAAAAGATATTACCTTGTTCCGCTGCATCAGCACACACCCCAAGCCCTGACCGGATGCGTCGCTGAATATCTGGAAACCCTCAGTCCCTTCTGGAAGTGCGAGTATCGGGGCCGAGACGAGCCTTTGCTTCAACTCTTGGAATGCAGTTTCGCAGTCGTCTGACCATTCAAATGCGACTCCTTTCTGGGTGAGGCGAGTCAGAGGTGATGCGATCTTCGCGAAGTCTTTCACGAAGCGTCGGTAGTTTCCTGCTAAGCCAAGGAAACTTCGAATCTCGTCGACGGACGCTGGCCGTTTCCAATCGACAACGGCTTCAACTTTCTTTGGGTCGACCGCAATGCCTTCAGCTGAAATGATGTGTCCGAGGAATGCGACGCTGCTAAGCCAAAATTCACATTTGCTTCACTTTGCGTATAGTTAATTTTCTCGAAGGGTCTGAAGTACGGTCCACAGATGCTCAGTATGTTGCTGCCTATTCTTCGAGTAGACGAGTATATCGTTGATAAAGACTACTACGAACTTGTCGAGGAATGGTCGGAACACCCGATTCATTAAATCCATGAAAGCGACAGGGGCATTCGTTAGGCCGAACGGCATTACCAGGAACTCGTAATGGCTATATCGAGTGCGGAAGGCAGACTTTGGCACATCGTCCGGCTTGATCTTGAGTTGATGGTAATCCGAACGCAGATCAATTTTAGAGAACATCGTAGCTCCTTGAAGCTGATCAAACAGATCGTCTATGCGGGGCAGGGGGTATTTGTTTCGGATGGTGGCTTTATTCAGCTCGCGGTAGTCGATACAAAGACGCATAGAGCCATCCTTCTTCTTGACAAACAGTACAGGCTCTCCCTAGGGCGAGATGCTGGGTCGAATGAATCCCTTGTCGAGCAATTCGTGTAACTGCACCTTGAGTTCTTTAAGCTCTGCAGGGGCTATTCTATACGGGGCTTTCGAGATCGGTCGAGTGTCGGGGAAGGTATCGATAGTGAACTCAATCTCTCGATCAGGCGACATGCCGGGCAGCTCGTCCGGGAACACATCGGGGAATTCTGCTAAAACGTCGGTTTGACCCGCGTTTGCACCATCCTGTCGCATGTCTCGAATGGAAGCTAGATAGCCTTCGCACCCGGAATGCAGCATCCGTCGAGCAGATATTGCGGAGATCACCATACAGGTCGGAGACACCTTACCATACGAGTAGCAGAATTCAGGCACTCCAAGTATGCGGAAGGTGATCTTCTTTTCAGCGCAGTCTATGGTTGCGTTGCACGGACTGAGCTAATCCATCCCCAGAATGATATCGTAGTCCATAATATTTAGAACTATCGCATCGAGACTGACCTTTTGACCACCTATACAGATGATTTCGTCTCCGCAGACTAAATTTGCAAGTAGTGGCATACCCGACGGTACGTTAACAGTGAGGTCGATGCCCAGTGGTGTCAAGGTAAATTTGTGCTCGGCGACAAAGTCCGCCGATATAAAACTATGCGTGGCACCTGAATCAAACAATACACGAGCAGGTTTGTTATTGAATTGCAGTATACCTGTCACGACTGTATCAGATGCAAACGCTTCGTCCCGAGTCATGGCGTAGACGCGGCCCTGAGCATTGGGGCGACGGTCTTGGCCATTCTGTTGTGCGGTCGGTGGAGCCCGAGGTGCTTGGCCTCGGTTTTGTTGATGTTGCGGAGGGCGTTGGTTCGGCGTAGCTTCCGGGAAGTCCCTTACGAGGTGATCTCTTTTGCCGTACGCGAAACATACTCTGTGCTTAAGTCTGCACTCAGTATCCAGGTGCCCGTCCTTGTGGCAGAAATTGCAGACCATCCGCTCCTTCGTCTGGTTGCCGTAATATTGACGTTTTTGTGCGTTGTTGCCTCCCGCATTACTATGGCGTTTGTTATTCAAGTGAACAGCACCGATAGTAGTAGGAGGATACTCGGACTCCAGACGGATGGCGTGGTTGAGTGCCTCGCCCACAGTTTTGTATTTCGGCACCGAGATATGAGCACGGATAGTGGAATGCAGGCACACTACAAATCGTTTTGCTCGACTTGCAGTGGTAGGTAAATAGTCTCCAGCAAACTTGGCCAGTTTATTGAATTTGGCTGCATATTGTCGTACAGTCATATTCCCTTGCGTCAACTGCATAAACTCGTTTTCTTTTTCCTGTCGCACGACTGCAGAAAGATATTTGTTCTCGAACACATCTCTGAATGTCGCCCATGAGATCGCCGCCGTCTCGTCTTTACGTCGAATAGCCCACTTCTGCACAGCCCACCAATCGTGCGCGTTTATTCGAAGTAGAAGTTGAGCACACGTGACTTTCTTCGAGTCCTCGACACCCAGAAGCTCGAATTTGTCTTCCAGCTCCTCCAACCAGTCGATCGCCACCGAGGGATCTTCTGTGCCGTTGAAGAAAATACGGCAGCTTTTAGTGAATTTTGATACGTCGAAGTTAGAACTTCTCGGTGCTGCAGGTGAGAGCACAGGCGCCTCTGGTTCAGCTTCGTTGGATCGAACCGCAGGCTGGGTCACGGCAGGCGTCATCGTTGAATTGTTGTTGTTGCCCACGACCGACTGTACGATCTGATGGAGGGTATTCAGCTGCTGCTGCTGCTGCTTGAATTGAGCCTCGAACCGATTCTTAAATTGAGTCTGACGAGCCTCCGCTTGCTGACGATGGAGCTCGTTTTGATATTGCTGTATTTCAAGCATCTGCAGCATACGTTGCATCGGGTCGTCGGAAGGTCCGGCTACGGTAGGCGTCATTCCCGTTGGGTTGACAGAATGCCCGGGTCTAGAAGCACCCGAGCCGCTGGAAGCGTTCGTCTCGTCTTCCGCCTGAGCTCCCGTAACTGCAGGGAAAAGAAAGCAACTCTCGTTAGTTTCAAAAAATATCCTAGGTTCAGCATATGGAACAACTCATCTCATCGACACGAGGTCAACGGTTGGAGGCTAGAACTCGATATTGGAGGCCAAGGACGTAAAGCCGTGCTCTGATACCATTATGTCATGCCCCGATTTTGTCGAATCGATAGTCGTCCCCCGGACGTGATGCCGTGCGAACCTAATTTGCGATCGCACAAGGCCTAGTCATAAGGTAATCCGAGACACGAGATCTAAGAGAGTACGCAGACAAATTGATTCACACAATAAGTAAAGGAAACTTGATCTTTATTGATAATGAACATCTTTTACAGACTCCGATACAAGACTCATTGCCGTACGGGCTACAACATGACTTGATTACAAAAGAGTGCTGTCACCCTCATTTTTCGTATTTCCTGTATTTCGTATTTGTACTCGTAATTTGATTTTGGCACGTATTTTATTTTTTTGACTTGTGGATTTGGTTTCTCGTAAATGGGTTTTGGACCATGGCTTGGTTTTATTTTCTGGAGTTGGTTTGGTTCATCATGAGTGGAACACCTTAGCCTATTCTCCACTTCCATTCCATCACAACCACCCTCATTAAAATCCACCAACCTTTTCTCTCTCCTCCATAACTCCATTAATTTCCTACAACTTCTTCTTCTTCCTTCTTCCACACAACTCTCCACACCAT
Organism: Iris pallida; assembly: GCA_029216955.1. Classification (NCBI taxonomy): domain Eukaryota; kingdom Viridiplantae; phylum Streptophyta; class Magnoliopsida; order Asparagales; family Iridaceae; genus Iris; species Iris pallida. The sequence goes on from JANAVB010042435.1 coordinate 17,375, forward strand.
AGGCAAGTGCACCTTGCCACCACTTGAGAACCACTTTTTATTTGTCTATTAGCTAGATTAGGCCATGGAGATCAACATTAGAACTTGACATTTTGTGATTTGGAGTTTCCATTGTTCTAGATCTAGGTTTTTACTATTTTCGGATTTGCATGATTTTGATCTATTTAACTTGGATTTTAGTTTGTTTTGATGCTTCCATGTGGAAGAGAATTCAATTTTACTCAAGTTAGAGCTTTGAAAATCTAAATTTTGTTTTGATTTGATCAAGTTATGAAGTTTTGAACTTTGGAGTTCTTGGAGTCTTCTTCTCGGCCTGGAGAAGAAGACAGCAGCCTGCGCTCTTTAGCGCAGTACTGGATTGCGCATCCCCCTTGGCCAGCGCTCTTTAGTGCAGCGCCGACCGTACAGCTTGCCTCTTGGCGAACTGCGCTCAACCCGAGTGCGCATGGATTCTTGCGCAGTCTGCTCATGCGCAGTCCACTTCTGCGCAATCCATCCATGCGCAGTCCGTCCCTGCGCAATCTGACCCTGCGCCATCTATTCCTACGCAACCTGATCCAGCGTAATCCATCTGCTGTGCCATCCACTCCTGCGCAGTTGGTACCCTGCGCAGCTCACCCCTGCGCAGTTGGCCCCTGGCGCACTTGACTCCTGCGCAACCCGACCCCAGGGACCCTTGCGCAATCTGTCCAATCATGGAGATTTGGTTTTATTTTCCTTAAGCTTGACTCTTCTACAGCCCTGTATATTAATATTTTATTAGATATTTTACGTCCATTTTATATCCTTACGCCTTTTGTCATGAACTTGATTTTACTTAATATGTTTGAAATGACTATTGTACATGACCTGATATGGCAAGAACTAGCATAACACGACAGTGACCCATAGTGGTGCACTCCTGACATGACCAACCTGACATGATAGTGGCCCGTCGTGGCGCTCTTGACAAGTACCCTGACATGATTTATCTCGATAACTTGATAGTGGCCCGTGGCGGCGCACTCCTGACTTGACTTGACTTGTAACTTGTAATTTGACCTGCCTTGACACCGTGGACGATTGTGTTTGTACAAATGAACCGTCTTATCTTGCATCATGTCTAGGGCAGGGACCCCCTGAGTACCACGGTCAGGAGTACCTACTAAAATAGATTAAGGCTAATAACTAGAATAATTCAGTAGTCATGAGAGATTTCCCCAGTTACAGGCAATCCCGTTATCCCGGCCGCAATTGTTTGGACTTGTAGCCTGCCGTCGAGTAGGGCACATTTCCAGCTCACCGTCGTGTGGGGCACATAATTATTGATAACTGCTTAATGAATCCAAATTGCCTGGATAACCTGGATTAGCTGCAGGGCTTGTGGCTGGAGGAACATCTCGCTGCATCTTGCTAGTAATTAGGCTTGTGATGACCCTAGTTAGTTAAAGTAGCAAGCCGTAATTATTGTTTGGCCGTGATTGCTTGGATGGAGTCTAGTCCAGTATAGTATTGTCTAGAATTGATTGATTGTAAGACTGTACCAGAATGATTGAAGGATTGTCACTCCAGATTCTCACTATAATGATTGTCACTCCAGATTGTTACTTGACCTAATTTCTTATATTTATCTTGCCGATAAATGGTGAAAGAAACCAAGTTCCGTTCAGACGAAGGGTTACAACCCCGGTCCTTGTTTGGTTTACGGGTTGTAACCTAGCTATCTGAATAGTCCCATGGTCATCTCATCGTATATCATCCTGTCATGCTTTTCCATATGTCCTGTCTTTTAGTGATTCTATACAAGATTGTCTTTTATAATTACCCATCATGCTTTTCTTAAACTACTGCCTTTTATTATGTAATTATATTATTGTGCTAATTGCTGGCTTTTGTTCTCATTTTGTGGCCTCCTTTGTGGCACTTGCTCTTTCTGGGGTCTGACCCAGTTGGTTTTGTATGGCCAGATACCAGAGCAGCTCCAGAGGATCTACCTGTCTTCCAGCCCGATAGTGAACACTAGACGGAACCCGGGCAACGAGTGGGTTTCCTATTTTGTTTCGCTCACTCTATTGTAAAATTATTCTTTTGAGGCGTTTAGCCGACGAGCACCTGTTAGCTCGATGCACTTTATTTACTGTCTGCCTACGGGCTGTAAGCATGATTGGCAACTCGAGGTTGATCATGTATGACTTAACTCTTGCTAGTCCTTACATTTTGTATGACTAGCTTCATGATCATCTGTATATGCAATGTTTGGGATGCCTTACAATTGTATATTTGGTGATCTGATATCTTGTGATTATTATTAGTTGGTTGAGATTGAGACAATAGGATAATTTATGACCCTAAGAGACTGATGGCTTGTAGATAAACCCTCACATATCTAGACAGCCGTGACCGTATGGTGAGATGGATTCCATTTCATCATACGTAGCTGTCTATGTCCGCCCCCGCTCTCCAGTATTCTGGTTCTGGGGCGTGACAAGTGCCGATGAGATAGCCGTTCCATACATTGCATACATCCCTCAATATACACAAAGTACTCCAATGACCTGGATGGGAGGGACGCTGAGTCATCTTCCTTGGACTATCGAGAGCCTTCAAAATGGAGTCGCAGAGAAAGTCTTCGACGCACGGCCGAAGCTTCGAAATCACGAACGCTGCCGAGCTAGCTGGCACATCCTTCCTGGTTCACGGGACCTGTAAAGAGCGAGGATCAGCACGAAATACTTGTACTGGCGAATGGCTAATTAAATCCAAGCTCTGCATTTGATTCAAAAAGTTTCGTAAACATGTTAGCTAGCTATTTCAATGATCCTTCTAACTATCCTGTTCAATTTGCATGTTAACATGTTTTGAGGCAAGCATATGAAACTGGATATCATTAAGCAACTATCATATTCATCCCGTGTCCCGTAGACCTTTTAAGCAGTGAAGGGGTATGAAGGCCACTGGCAATGTCAAGCCATCGCGGACTATAGCATTGGTTAGACGACGCCCCTTTCGCGTCGGGTAGCGAGCCCTATGCGAAAGTGCCCGCATAACTCGTGCCGATGAAGGGTTGGCGCTGCTATACTTGTTCCTCCCGGGCCGAATCGGTCCCTTGGCCTAGGCAACCGTTCGAGGAAACTTCACCTTGTCGACAAGTTGTCCAATGACTGTTTTCCTTTGAACTTAGTTGATTTGCTTATTGACCGTATCGTTGCGATAAACGTTAATCGATTCATTCATTGTTTTGCAAAGGCTAAGTGAATTTGCGTAAGAAAACATGTTTTCCATTTTCAATTCTGGCAGTTCGAAAGCAAGTGTTTCGTGAAGAATCCTGCCACGATTTCATTGATTCTACACTATTATGACAAGCATTCATATTACTTCACATATTGAGTTTTGAAGTAGAGGGACGAGGCGAAGGAGGTCAGCCACTCGCCTTAGGCTTGCTTCAAGCGAGAGACCGGTTGGCTGCGCTGACGTCGCCTACGCGATCACCTGCAATCGCATAAGCAGCTGATTAGAATACTGTATAATTCAAGGATATTCGATATGAATGCGAACCTCGAAAATGCGTTACGAAAACCCATCAAAAACATTCACGAAAAATACATTCACGAAAACCAAAGCCAAAGCCAAATCAAGTGCGGCATGAAAACCAGAGCAATGGGAGGTCTCTCCCGACTCAGCCGCAGAGCCAATCCTCGAGGCACAACCCGCTGAATATGGGACTTGGTTCCGAAGAAGCCATTCAATAACGTAGAATGGATCTTAATTCAACCGTTCCCGTTCGATCGACTCGGCCGATTCCGACCTATCGGTCCCGACCGAATCGATAGCGATAGTGTTCCTTTCTCGCGTACCCCGTGGACGAAAATGGGACACGATGTAGGGACGGGGCACTACACCATAACCAACTAATAAAAAGTTTTGTCCTCGAAACTTAAAGATAGAACCTACCTCTACGAGAATAACGAAGGAAATTTCTCTTTCATTTTCGATTCAAGCTCCCACAAAAATCTATCAAAAATATTCACAAAAAATGCATTCACGAAAACCAAAGCCAAAGCCAAATCAAGTGCGGCATAAAAACCAGAGCAACGGGAGGTCTCTCCCGACTCAGTCGCAGAGCCAATCCTCGAGGCGCAACCCACTGAATATGGGACTTGGTTCCGAAAAAGCCATTTCATAACGTGGAATGGATCTTAATTTGTAACACCCAGTTTTCCAGAAGAGGGTAATTCTGAAATTTTGTAATTTTAGTCTTTTAATAGTGATATTTAACTCATGATATGATTTTTGGAATTTTTAAATTATTTTAAAACTATTTTAAATCATGACTTATGATTTTGGTGTTTTGATAGTGTAACGCTAGAGACAGCCTAACCTAGAGCCTAGCCATGAGATTAGGGTGTTTCATTATCATTTCCAGTTCGAGGGTACTTTTGTCATTTTGAATTTAATTGAATTTAATATATATTATTTGGAATTTAATGTATTATTAAAAATGGTGTGATTTTAATATTATTTAATTGATTGCCATGTTTTGTGATTAGCCTAACTTGGTTTGGACCTAACCTAGATTAGTCACAGCTAGTCTTAGCAAACCATGGTTAGTGATAGTTAGTATTAATTATATTTATTAGAATTTTCAGTGATTTTTAGTATATTTGTTTTGGTGCTATAGTTGACTTTGACTAGTATTGACTAGGAGACTAACCTAGAGACTAACCTAGGTCATGACCACTTGGTTAGGATAAGTAACCTTAGCTTGACCTATGTTAGTGAGGTTTAACTCATTGGAACTTGTTTGGAGAGATTAGGAATTGATTAGGCTAGAATGGCTTATGACTTCATAAGTCATGACTAATGACTTGAGCCTTAAAGCCCATAGGCCCACACCATGTAGCCAAACCCTAACCCTAATTAGCCCATGGCTGGTTATATTGGTCTCCCCCATCCTATTTAAAACTCCTTAAAGTTAGGGCCAGCCTCCATTAGGAATTTTGCCAAGTTTTAGAAAGAGGTAAGCCCCCATCTTCAATAAATCATAGAAAATCCATTTTTATTCCTTTTTTACCCAAACTAATTACAATGGGTTCTAATTTTACTCCTCTTGCTATTGGTATCAAGTAATCTCAGCTTGGGAGCAAATTAGAGGAGTTGGCTATCAAGAAGAACACCTCTTTGTGGAGCTTTTTGAAGGATTTGATACATATAGGTAACTTTCATTCCACACCATAGAATCATGATTTTATTGCATATATAGGGAGTCCTAGGCCTAACCTAACTGTAGGAATAGGAAGCCCTAAAATTCGTGTCCATTTCATGTCCTAATTAGACACGTATCAGCCCATGTTAGCAAGTGTTTGATGAAATGCCCCAATGGGTATTTTGTATGATTTTTAGGAAAGTATTTGAACAAGAAATTAGGTTTAGGTGTCGCTTACATGTTTCTTGAGTCTTTGTGTCATTTTCGTGTCGTGTCGAGTCTGCACGGACACGTGTACATACGGTCGCGCGCGCGCATGCACAGGCACTGTACATGCCCTGCATTTCGGGGGACACAACACGCTGGACACGGCTCCCCGACACGTGAAACTTGGCATGTGTCATGGGGCTGACACTGACACGGGGCTCCCCAAATTTCAAAGCCCCACGTGTCGTGTCGGACACGCACGAACGCGCGTACTGATTTTGCACTGTGCCGAGTGCTGTTAAATTCGAGCACTGATACGCGTGTCTTGTCTCACGCACACGTATCGTGGACACGTGGCAGGGTGTCCTAGCCCAAGCCATACACTTGGTCGACACTGGGACACAACCATGTGGCTTGTGTCACGTCGTGTCGTGTGCACGGACACTGTGTACACGTGCACGATGATTGTACACTGCATGTGTCCAGTTTTTTGATTTCGATTTTAAATGGATTGGACACGTTTGTGTCCACTTGGGTGGACACAAACTCATCACATGACACGTATACGATGTATATTCACATTACCAACCACTGATTTTGCGTTTTAACTTGTTTTCAATGCTCATTTCTCAGATTCCCAAATTGTCCTGATATTTAATATCAGTATTTTCTCACTGTTCTGCCCAGATTTTAAATTCGATTTTTGTCTTCATTTTTAACCATTGTACACTGTTAATTGCATGGTTTTTAACCTCTAATATGTACACCTACATGTTATCTAAGTATGTGTCGAATTTGATATGATTTGGGGCTGATTTGGTGGTTGTGTGATTCGAAATCTGGGAATGGAAATTGGGGACTGTTTAAATGATTTTTATGTGTTAATATGAGTTTGTTTGAACTGTTTTGATTCAACATATTAAATCTGAGTTTGTATGGACTGATTTTAGAAGGGGGTTCTTCTATGTGAAACCTGAGATTGGGTTATGTGGGACTGAACTGAGTTTTCCTGCACACTGTTTCAGTTTACACACACAAGCTCACTCCCTGTTTGCCTTTTGTTCACTGTTCAGTTTTCATACATACTATCCACACACCCTCACTTAACTGTTACACACTCATCACACACAAGTCACTCATCACACACATGTTCTTCCCTCATTCTCATGATACACACACACACACTAAAGTGTATCACACTCTATTATCTCACTCACTGTTAGTCTATGCACTCACACACACACACATGCTCTCATGAATTTATCCTACACACACACATACATGTCATACACTCTCTTATCATACTGTTTTCATGCCACTCACATACACACACACTCTCATGTTTCACACACACACAAACACATTTCATTTCATTTCCTTTATGCTTGAGTATGTGAGAATCCATTTTAGGTATCCTATAATATATGTGTGATATACTATAGATACCTATATGCCATTGTGTGTACCATATCATATATTAGTATGGATATATAAAATGTATGTGTGATATGTTTTTTTTGTAGCCTGTAGGCTATGTATATTCAAAGTTAGATTATAATATATCTATTTGTGTATTATTTTAGATATAGAATAGCCTTGTGTAGATGTGATGTATGGTTGGTTTTAGACATGGGTTAGCCTATGGCCTAGTCTCTTAACCTATGGCCTATCTGTGTGTCAGTTTAGGGCCTAGATTAGACTTGTGTAGTCTTATTAGACTTAGAATAGACTAGTTAGACTAGTATAGACTAGTTTGACTTAGTTTGACCATAGTTGACCTAGTTTGACTTCTAGGGTTGACCAGAGTTGACCAAGAGTTGACTTTGGCCTAGATTGACCTAGAATCATGTAGAATGCATAGTAGGACTTCATTATATCATTTTAGACTTGTTGTGACCTGTGCTGTTCTGATTAGGAGCCAGACACCTCTCCTCGGGCAGTATATTTCATCTGGACACTCAGATACAGGCGAGTACATTCTTTGATCATTTCATATCCTGCTTAGAATTATTTTCCTGCATTAAATTACTTTACTTGATACTGTCACGTTGGTCACACGAATTATTACAATATGGATCCCTTCCTGAGATGTTATCCCTTCAGGGAGCATCGGGTACTCTATGTTCTGTGCGTTTCACTTACATGGCGTATCACTATGCTTCATTTGGTTCTTTGATCACTTGTGACATATACTCTTATGATCACAGAGTCTTCTTTGAATCCTTATCCCATTTATTGGGTTTTCCAGAATCCCCATTTATAGGACTACTATGTACCACCCTTCGGGGGCTTACCACCCTTCGGGGGCTGTTACATGGAATCATAACATAACCTGGTTGGATCCTTGTGTATTAATTGGGGGTACGAGGGAGTATAAATAGCCTTGTGAACAATTCCAAAGTAGAATAGCCATGTACGCCTCTTTAGTATAGCCATGTACAAATCAAGCCGTTCACATGTCGACTTTGTACTCTAAATCACTAGTCACTGGTAGCTTTTTACTTATAGTAGATATTTCTATTACAGTTCTCTTTCTCTGTTTACATAATGCATTTCTTCAGTATCTATATCTTACTTTACTGCATGATTATATTTTCTAACCTGCTATGAACTGTTGAGATGTATTGTGCTCGCTCCTGTCCTGACTGGACCTGTTAAAAATATTACAGAGGACGAGGAGGAGGCCTGTGCGGATACCTTTTGTAGGACAGCTCTAGCTGACGACTCTACCCTACTGCCTAGACTAGCTTAGTTAGGCTTTATCTTACTTATGTTGTCTTGAGACTAGTAGTTAGACTTTATTTCTGTCTTTGAGATTTGGGTTGTATATATTCTTTTATATTCAGTAGCTGAGACCTTGTACTCTGGATATCTGCTGAGATGTTATCTTAGACTATTTTATCATCTGTATTTCCTTGAGTTCTATATCATATCGTGCTCCTTCTTCCTTAGTTGTGATTGAGTTTACTTTCTGCTATGTCACCCCCATTCGGGGAGTATATATTGTTTAGCCTTATACTGTTAGATGCATTGAGACCTAGGACAGCGTTCTACCGCCGACACTGCGGCGTAGGCTGGGCGTTGTTACGTTCTCGTACCCTCACAGTGGGTGCGGGTCCTGATATAATTTAACCATTCCCGTTCGATCGACTCGGCCGATTCCGATCTATCGGTCCCGACCGAATCGATAGCTTCCTTTCTCGTGCACCCCGTGGACGAAAACGGGACACGATGTATGGACGGGGCACTACACCTAACAGTGCCATCCATGAACTTTGGGACAGCAAAGGCGACTGGAATTGGGAGAGGGCCAGAAGAATGGATAGGAGTGGAGGCAGCAGATGCGCTGGTAGCTACCGGAGTAATGGTCACGATGGACCCTGACACTCTAAGGTAGTCCCTCATGACCGATGGCAGTTTCACTCTAGCTTCGGCGAGAAGAGTCGTCCAAGGTAGCGGAGTGCCATCCCCCATTACGGGTCCTTTCTGGCAGCCTTGCATCCCTAAAAAATGGTCTTTTCTGATTTGGAGGACGTTCCACCGAATGCTCCCCACAGACGACGCTCTCACTACCATTGAATTCAGCCTAGCATCAGCATGTCATTGCTGCTCGGTGCAACAGTCGGAGACTGCAGAATACATTATGCATTCGGGAGACCTGGCCAGGCAGGTGTGGATATCCCTCTCCCGCAGATGTGGACAGGACCAAGCTGTTAGGGGCTTCAACGATCTTCTAGCCACCTGGGCAGCGTCTCGCACGGACACCAGATCGTTGCAGCCGCCATCATGTGGGTATTGTGGAAGAACCGCAACAAATTCAGATACGAGGGTCGTCTAAACACTAACCAACTGATCAGGGAGACTCTCAGACAAATTCACAAAGTCAGCAGACGCTGCAAGCACGTCAGGGAGGGATTCTGGCTCTCCTTGCCTACTGACTTGTTTTGGGGCTATGTGCGGGACTAAGCCACCCGCTTCTTTTATTTTGATGTCTTTTGCTTTGCGCTTTCTTGTAAAGGCTTTGGCTTTTTGCACCTTATACATGAATAAAGTTGAGGGTTGATTTATATATATATATATATATATATATATATATATATATATATATATATATATATATATATATATATATATACTTTTTGAAGCAATGGGTAAATTTGGCGAACTTGCCTCCACTGGAGCTCGAACTCATCCACTTTGGCCGCATGCATCTCTCTTAACCACTAGGCTAGAGGTCATTTGCACACACACACACAGATATATATATATATATATATATATATATATATATATATATATATATATATATATATATATATATATATAACAAAAAAAATATTTGGAAAAATGGTAATTGTATTAATAATAATAAAAACCAACTTACATCCCAGCCATCCAATTAGATGGGGTCAGACTTTTTGGTTAATAGTACACCTACATCATACTCAATATTGTGGATAATCCCAATAATAGGCGTTTCCAGCCCCTCAAAAATACGTATTCCTTTCCTTCCTAACATGTCAAACCGCCGCTGCTAGCCGAATCCTCGCTTCTCGGAACCACTCTGAGTCCCTTCCCCTCTTCAAATGGATCTCCGTAATTACTTTATCAATGTCCCATTTGCCACCGATCTGTAAATTCATCTTTCTACCCTGTTCATAAAGAATACCAAATGTAAATGCACAATTGAAAAATAGATGTCTAGCGGATTCCTCTGCATTCTTACAAAGCTCACATTTCTGATCCTCTACGTGTATGCCAAACCTCTTCAGTCTATCACGGGTCATTAATCTTCCCATTAGTAGTTTAAACATACACAACTGCATCTTCTTTTCCATACCTCGTACCCAGATGAACTCTGCCTCGGGTATTAGCTCATGTTGCTCTCTACTAGTGTTGTACACTCTGCTCATTTGAAATTTCCCATTAGGAGTATTCTTCCACATCCATGCATCTTCCATTAGAGTAGGATCAACGTGTAGGACTCTAATTAGACCCGCATGGAGCCTTGTCCATGCATGGTATTCTGGATGCCATTCCCCATTTATAAGGATGCAGCTGACTTGTTGCCAGTTGGAAATTGGACCAGCCACCAACGAGCCACACAAATCCACAAGGCCAGCTTGATTAATCCATGGGTCAAACCACATATTAGTGGTTTTCCCATCTTTAAAGACTCGGACAATTTCCTTCTTCACAGCTGCTCTGTGCTGCAACATCATTTTAAATGTAACTGTATTGTTACTGTTGCCACGATGAACTCAAAAATTGGCTCCCTTCAAGTATCTACCTTCCATCCATTCGGTCCATAATGATTTCTGGGATATAAATCTCCATGTCAATTTCATTCCTGCAATATTTCGTAACACACGTAATGATCTAAGACCAACACCTCCTTTATTTTGTGGCTGCACATGTCCTCCCATCTAATAGCATGAATACCATCGTGCGACACAAAATTCGCACAAATCTTCTCTATTTTTTGAATAGTAGAAGTAGGTATCATAAGAGCTTGTATCAAAAATGTAACTATAGCAGTGATTACAGACTTTACGAGTTCAATGCGGTCCCCAAAAGAAAGGGACTAAGCATGCTACCCCTCAACTCTTCGCTTTGTATAGTCTACTAAACATTGGCATTCTGAGTCTTTAGCATAATTCACCGATAGTGGGATACCCAAATATCGGACAGGCAACTCACCTTTAGCCACACCCAACACATTAGCACGTTCTTCCTTATTCGAGCAGTAAAGGTTGAAGAATACCGTACTTTTGTCCATGTTAATATGCAGTCCCTAGCTCGCTGCAAAAGTTTGCAGAAGCTCCTCCAACGCATGTAAACCCGTAAAGGTTGGATTCATAAACACCAATAAGTTATCTGTATATATGAAATGGGAGATGTGCGGTTGTACCTGTTTGTGGATTAGACTTATAGTCTTCCGATGAACCGCGATATCCATGAGGCAAGTGAAGTATTCCATTACAATAGGGAACAAATTGTAGGAACCCTAGAGGGAGGGTGAATAGGGTCAAGCTAACTAATCAAGCACTTAGCACAAGCTAATTGACAATTTAAAAATATAAGTGCAAGAGAAGAAGCAAACACAATACCGACACCCGATATATCCTGGTATCCTCCTAAGAGGCAGTCCAGTCCCGAAACTCTCTCCGTCTTTAATCCACTATTTGAGCAAATAGTTACACACGAGTTTGGATCCGAAGAACTCGCCAACTTCTTACACAAGAGCTTTAATCCGAAGGACTCTCCGACTTCAACCGAGAGTTTGGAAACGAAGACTCCCCAACTTCAACCGAGAGTTTGGATACGAAGACTCTCCAACTTCAACCTTTCACAATAGGTTTTGATCTCCTTATACAATAAGATGAAGATCTCACTTTTCAACTCAATAACTCTAACACAATTTGTGGATGGCAAATAAAAGCTTTGTAGAGTTGTTTGTGGATAGGCTTTGGTGGTTTAGAAATTTTTAGGCTCAAAGCATCAACCTTGAATGAAGGGGTTCAAGGCTATTTATAACCAAAGCATTGAAAAGAGCCAAAGGCAACTTTTCAGTCACGAACCGGCATACCGCCGGTATGATCCGGCATACCGCCGGTATACCGGTCTGGGATTTGCAACGGCTAGAAATATAGCCGTTGGGATCATTAACGGCTGGAAATCCGACCGTTGGAATTTCAACGTTTCGGAAGCGGTATACCGTCGGTATGGACCGGTATACCGTCGGTATGCCGGTTTTGTAAACAGAAACTTTCTGTGAACAAAAACCGGTAAACCGTCGGTATACACCGGTATACCGTCGGTATACCGTTTTCTACCAAAAATGATCCTGGGCTTATTTTTGCCCTAGCTTTCGATTTTGCCATCCATTTCTTGTGTTTACAATTATTCCTAGGACTCATTACAGACTCCAGATATACTTAGGCAGGTGCAGGCTTCTTCAGAGTCTTGAAATGTTGATGGCACGGCTTGGCTTCTTCCTTTGATAGTGCTGGCTTTTTTCCTTGGCGGCAGCTGTCCAAAGATATCCAGTTTGTAAAAACTGAATACCTTTCGGGGGCTTTGCCCCCGAACCTCCGACGAGGGGCGCTGCCCCCTCGACCCCCGTCCGCTGACCGGGCAGCGGAACCCCCGGTGCGTGGCTCCAGAGATGTCGTCGGGTGGTTCAGAGAAATCTTGTGGGATCCGTCGTCTTTGGCCCACCATGATTTCTTCATTGCATATGTCCACATTGATCTTGCTTATTGCTTTTCTGCATGTACATGTTAGACGAACAAAGCAATATACATAGTAGCAAGTATGATAAATTAAAGCACATTAGGACTATGCAAAATTTAAGTATAAGTGCTAAGGTGATGGCATAAATGTTAGTGATATCATAATGATTAAACTTAATTGAATGACCACAATCAAAAATATAGTTTTGATTTTGGCAACCCAATTAAATTTAAGATAGATAAGCTCATATCACTAAGATGTAAACCAATGAGCACATATCACCAAAGATATAAGTATAAGTAGAAATGCTATAGCGATTGTATGAAGATTAGTGATAAAGAAATGCTAAACTTAACATATTAACCATATTCAAAAATATGATACAATCATTGGGCCAACACAAATATGGGGAGAGCGGGTCCCCCTGTCACAGTCCCCGATTGCTGTGAATGAACCCGTGAGGCTGTCCCCGAATCAGAATAGAGAAGGTTGGCGTAGAGATGCATTCCCGAACCATCGCCACCCAATGTCGATCGAACCCTATCTCAAGCATAATGTGGCATACAAAGTCCCTGTTAACTGTATCGTACGCCTTGCGCAAGTCTAATTTTATGCAAGCTTTTTGTCCACCTTTTTTGTTGAATCCACGAACCTTTTCATGAACCAATAAGTTGTTGTCTGCAATCGCTCTTCCTTTAATAAATGCAGCTTGGTTTGGAGATATTAACTCTGGCATGATATTCTCCATGCTCTGGCATATGACATGTGTCATCAGCTTATAAAGGTAGTTGCAGCAAGAAATCGGCCTGTAATCTGCTAGAGATGTAGCCCCTTCTTCTTTGGTATAATAGTCAGAAAAGTGTGGTTGAGTTGACGAAGAAGACGGCCATGCACAAAGAAATCCTGGATAATCTCCAAAACATCCACTTTGAGAAAGTCCCAATGTTGTTTGTAAAATTTACTACCCAGGCCGTCAGGGCCAGGTGCCTTCGTCGGGTCAGCTTTGAGTACAAACGATTCAATTTCCTCCAACCGTACAGGGGCTAATAAGGTGTTGTTGCCAAACCCCGTCACCAATTTTTTGCATACAACTGATGGGAAGTTAGTCGAATACGCTGATGAAATAAGTTAGAGTAATACCTGATTGCTTCTGCCTGCAGATCACTTTGAGTAGTCGCCTCTTTAACATCCGGCCCAATGAGCATATGAATATGGTTACGATGTTGACACATACGTACTACATCGTAAAAGAATTTAGTACACTAGTCCCCCGCCGTTAACCAAGCGCACTTAGCTCTTTGTGCCAACTCGATTTCCTCCTGTAATCGAAGGATACCGACTGTCTTGATGAGGGACGCCTCCCGAGCGGCCAGCTCCTGGTTGAGAACATCTGCTTGCATGGCTTCTTGAGTCTCACGGAGCTTCTCTTCTTCCTCTTTCAGGCGGCTAGTATTATTAGTGCGGCACAACCGTTTGAGGCCCTCCTTAACCTTCTTCAAACGCTGGGTGAATCTGACCTGAGGATTCCCCCTGACGTATGTTCCCCTGACGTATGTTCGGATACCGGCCATGACCACCTCCTTATAACCCTGCATCAGCGGCCACTTGTTGTTGTAACGAAATGGTCTAGCTTTGATCCTCTCCTGGGAGACTAATCGTACGAAAATGGGACAATGGTCACCTGTACCGGCAGCCATCCCTTCCGCCACCGCATTGGAAAACATCCAAAACCAGACGCGGTTGCCCAGCGCCCTGTCTAGCTGACATGCCACCCGTTTTTGCGTGGATTTGTTATTCCACGTCCAGATATGTCCTGCCCGTTCTAGCGTCTGCAGCCCTGACTGTAAGAGATATTGTTGGAAGCCCCGGAGGATCGAATCCGGCACCACGCTTCCCCCAATTTTCACTTGACGGAATAACAATGCATTGAAGTCACCTACTAGAATTAGTGGGAGCTTCTTTTGTCTGTCCGCTAATACACTGACATGTATTAACTCCTGCCATAGTACCTCTCGGCGTCTTCTATCGTTCTGTCCGTAGACAGCTCCAGAGAGAAGCTAGAGACCCCCTCTATTCGTCATCTCCACCAGGATTAGTTGGTCAGAGATATGTATAACTTGACCATCCCAACTTCGTGAGTCCTATTGGATCCATATTCTTGTCATGTTGCATACCTGCAGATTGTGAGCGTGATGCCAATGAGAGAATGTTCTCTTGTCAAGCATTCTCTCAATTTTAATTTTAGTCTCCAGGAGCGCTACTACCGAATACTCACCTTGCCTAATCACTTGTCGAACCTCCTTCCATCTACCTAGCGAGCATATCCCTCGCACATTCCACGTTAACAGAGACATTAAGTATTCATGGCCTCCCCTTGCATCTCACCGAAGCTGCTATTGGGGATGACAGCAACCTCGGGCTCGTCTTCATTCCGTGTGATTCCCGTCGGATCATTTTTGACCTCCCGTGTCAGCAACTGAAGCCACTTCGGGTTGTCTTTACATAAAGTCTCTTCCCTTGCCATCGAAGCCACTTCGGGTTGTCTTTACATAAAGTCTCTTCCCTTGCCATCTCGCCTTCACCGCCGATAATCGAAACTTCCCGTAGAGGACCCGCATGGTATTTTCTACTGTTGTGAGTCATGATTTCTTTATGCGCTATAAACTTTGGCTTACGAGTAGCTCCCCTCCCGGAGTTAACTCTGCTTCCTTCTCTATTTGCCGCACTTGAATATGTCCCCCTACCTGCGTCATTTGCCAACGTCGTCACCTGGAACACTACCATAGCCCCCTCCGCTACATACTTCTCTTTCCCAAGTACAGGATTAACCTGTACAACTTTTCCCCTAGAGTTTTCACCCGAGTTAGAAGCCCTTCTCTTCCGGCAATAACTTCATCCGCATCCCCACCAATAAGAGCCTCCCCATCTTTCTAGTTATTTTCGGACGTAACAGGTTGATACTCCTCTACATGGTGTCAACTCCCTCCCCATGAGTCACTGTCTCCTCCCTTTGTGTTTCTATCTGGCCTTCCATATTGGTGTCAACCTGTTCTTGGTTTGCCATAATGCCGCATTCCCTAGGCGAGTGCCCAAAACATCTGCATCGTTGACATGTAGGCAGAATCCATTCATATCCCACTTTATGGTAGTGCACTTTTCCTTATGGTACTTCGTACTCCACATTCGATGGAAGTTCTGTGCTGACATCAATTTCAACAAACACTCTGGCATAGTCCACTCTAATCCGATTCGACGTGACGTCATTCGCCTTAATGGTCCCTCCTATGAGACTCGCCAATCTCATCATTAACGATATACTCCAATATATGATCGGTAACTTTGGAAACCTGATCCACACAGGGACCGAGTGTAACACCTGCCTCTCACATCGGGACCCTGCGTCCATTCCTTTATAATAATGAGTCTCCCATAAAAGGTCCATGGTCCCCCTTGTAAGATTCGATCCATGTCTTCCCGAACACCGAACCGAACATAGAAGAATCCTTTTTCCCTCGGGAAAAATTCCAAACATTCTTTAGGTTTCCATACGCGATTAGCGTACGCGCGAATTTGGCCATAGAACGGCCTGTTCCCCAAGACATATAAGATCACAGTATTGTGCCAGTACTCCGTTGAAATAGTTCCTCTTCCGGGAAGAGCGCCGCATCTGCGTTCCCACCCGCTTTGGTTCTACGTATTGCATTTGAACCCTGTCTTGAGTCCCCGGCCGGCATAAATCAGCCCATGACTTGCTGGCATATTGTTCGATCGTAGGAGCTTTTCCTTTATCCACTTGTGTTAACAGACGACACAAGGCTCGTCGAGGTTCCCCTCCGATCATCACAAGGGAAATTGATATCAATTTCCTTGGTGCACTGTCTTCAGCCTGCCACCTATTCGCCGGAGCTCCCCCGTTCATGAGATTCCTCTGTCCCCCAGCAACTAATCTTCGCGATTCCGGGTGGTGCAGCTTGGACGTAGCCTCCCTCTACCGCTTCTCCAGTGCTCCAGCTACCCGTGAGCGATCTGTTCCATATCGTCTCCCCCCCCCCCCTGCTGGACAGTAGTCCAGCCACCGCCCTCTTGAACCCTCGCTGCATTGGCTCCTCCCCCGCCCGGTAGGTCACCAGGATCCCATGAGTTTGCGACCCCCATTTCTCCATTGCTTCCGCTGCTCATAGGTTAGGGTTTATTATTATTATTATTATTATTATTATTATTATTATTATATATAATCAAACTCCCAAAATTTTATTCATAAGTAAGGCATAAAATGCCGAAGCCTTTACAAGTAAGCACGAAAAAAAAGACAAGAAGAAAGGAGCGGGGGGAGCAAAAGCCCACTCTCCTGCCAAAATAGTCAGCTGAACAAGGAGTACCAGAAACCCTCCTGGCCGTGCTTGCAGTGTCTGCTAACTTTGTGAGTCTATTTGAGAACCTCTCAGATCAGTTGGTTGGGAGTATATTGGTGACCCTTATATCTGAATTTGTTACGGTTCTTCCAAGTGACCCACGTGGTGGCGGCTGCCACGATCTGGTGTCCGTGCGAGGCACTATCCCAAGTGGCCAGAAGATCGTGGAAGCTCCCACCAGTCTGGGCCTATCTGTTATAATGTGAAAGAGCGTTCCAAACCATCGTGGCCAGGTCACCAGAGTGGAGGATGTGCTCGACAGTTTTAGACTGATGCTTCGAGCAGCAATGGCATGATGACGCTAAGCTGTAGCCGATGGTATTGAGAGCGTCATCAGTGGGAAGTTGTTTACGATGCGCTCTCCAAAGTAGAAAAGACCATTTTTTAGGAATGTAAGACTGCCGAAAGGACCAATGATTGGGGAAGGCACACCCATGCCGCGAACGACACTTCTAGCCGATGCCAGAAAGAAAGATCCGTCCGCCGAGAGGGACCACCTAATACAGTCTGGGTCTGTGATGATCTTCAACCCGGAGACGAGTAATGCTGCTGCAGCCTCCTCGCCTATCCACTCTCGGGTCTTCTCCCAATTCCAATCGCCCGACCTATCCCACAGCTTGTGAATCTCGCTGTTGTGTGGGGCAGTCGGTGGCTGGGGAAGGAGGACATCCCCAAACCAACGTTCGTGGAAAAGTGACGAATCTTTAGAACCCGGTTGGAGGCGGATGAAAGGCTCGACGAGAGACCGACCATGCAGGATACGACGCCAAGATGCAGAGGATCTGTAATTGAAGTCGGCGGTTGACGGATGAGTGAGCTTGTAATATCTAGCCTTCATGAACCGAGCCCAGATAGTACTACTCTTGCGAAGCTTCTACCACAGCTACATCAAGCAAGCGTCCACGACATGCGACAGTCTACAAAAGCCAAGACCTCCCTCATCAGTAGGTCTGGCCATGGAATCCCAACCGGCCCAATGGTGCTTTTCTTTTCCGTCACAGTATCCCCAGAAGAAGTTGGCAAGGAGGTTTTCAATGGATGTGAGTACCTTCTTAGGGGGAGAGCAAGCTGCGAGGGTGTACATGGGAATAGAGGAGAGCACGTGCTGAATCAGAATCATCTTTCCGCCAGGCGATAATATTGTGTTGTGCCATCCCTCTAGTTTTTTCCTTATTTTGCCCACCAACCCTTCAAAGATGCCCGCGTTGGCTCTCCCATACACCAACGGACACCCTAAATAGGAGAAAGGTGGATACGCCACAGAGAATGAGGTAATATTGGAGAGGGTAGAGGAATGTTCTCTTTCGGCCGAGTGGTGCACGTAGATAACACTCTTGTTGGAATTGACGCGCTGATCCGAGCATCTGGCGTATCTCTGCAGCGTGTTGTTAACCACTTCCACGGACCCGACGTCGTCGGAGGCGAAGATGAGGATGTCGTCAGCGTAAGCCAGGTGAGTGATAATCGGACAGCCGCTAGTGGTGTGATAATATTGGAAACGGGGGGCTCCAACCATTTTGTTCAGGTTTCTGCTGAGAGCTTCAGCTGCAATAATAAAGATTGTGGAAGATAATGGGTCTCCTTGTCTGATTCCTCGACTAGATTTGAAGAAGCTCTCTGCTTGACCGTTGACAACCATGGAGAACCACGAATTACTGATCGATCTCCACACGATGTCTATCCAGGTTTTCGAAAACCCGAAAGCCCTAAAAACCTAAATCATGAATTGTCAGTCGAGCCTGTCGTACGCCTTCTCTATGTCCAGCTTTATAGAAATGTTTCCTCCCCTAGCCGAGAATTTCATGCAGGTGATCATTTCCTGAGCCAGCAGGATATTATCTAAAATGTTTCGGCCACGGACAAAGCCGCTCTGCTCTTCAGAGATAATCATGGGGAGAAGCCCAGTCATGCGGTTGGCAATGATCTTCAAGATAATTTTATTCATGAAGGTGCACAAGCTCAGTGGGCAAAAATCTTTGAAGGTTTTCGGGTTGTCATGTTTGGAAATTAAGATCAGGTTAGTGCAAGATATCGATCTGGGGTACCTGGCTCCTTGGAAGAAAGTAGTGGACGTCTCGTGGATATTCGATTTGATGATGTCCCAGCAAGATCTAAAGAAAACACCATTGAACCCGTCCGGACCAGGCGAAGTATGTTCGTTCAGCGACAAAACAGCATCTTTCACTTCTAACTCGAAAGGAAGGAGCTGCATTTGGGTATTGTCAATTTCTTCTATCATGCGAGGGATCCCCGCAAGGATATCCTCGTCCTTGATGATGGCTTCTTTGGTGAACAACTGGGAATAGAAAGTAGCAGCAGCCGATTGAATGTCTCGTTGATCTTTGATGGTGTGACCACTCTCGTCTGCGATCTGGAAGAGGTAGAGCTGTTGTCTGCGACCCTTGACACGTGAGTGAAAGTAGCTGGAGTTTCTGTCGCCCTCGATGTCCCAGGTCAGCCTAGCTTTTTGTTTCCAAAATTTTGCCTCAACTTTCAGACGGAACTTCAGCAGAGCTCTGGTATGGTTGAGAGAGGCGCGTGCCGCGGATGATCTGTCAGTAGCGAACAGAGTCTCCGTGCGAGAAACGTCGTCTTCCGCAGTACGGACAGCCTGGAAGATGTCGCCAAACACTTCCTTGCTCCAGGCCGTTAGAGTTTTTCTGGTGGCTTTGAGTCTGTTCGCCACACGGACAAGGAAGTCAACTGTATATATATATATATATATATATATATATATATATATATATTATATATATATATATATATATATATGAAAAAAAAGGTGAAATTTTTGGGGGGTGGGCTGAGCTCACCCCAGCATAAGCCTGATTCCGCACTTGCTTCTAAGTTAAAATTCCAACATCTTTATTTGATCTTCTGTCTGCTAAATTCAATTTCTAATTTTATGTTTCAAGTTGTTGACAAAAAAAAGAAGAATTGAAAAAAAAAAAAGATTGAAATTTTTTTAGGAGGTGGGCTGAGCTCACCCCAGCATAAGCCTAGATCCGTCCTTGCTTCTAAGTTAAAATTCCAACATCTATATTTGATCTTCTGTATACTAAATTCAATTTCTAATTTTATGTTTCAAGCTGTTGAGAAAAAAATAATTTGAAAATTTTAACATTTTATATATATAATCAACTTTTACAATCTATACATGTCTTTTCTATTAAAGTTTACTCCAAACATTAAAAACTAATCATTGTTTAACTACAATTATCTTGGACAAGATCCTT
This sequence comes from Iris pallida, assembly GCA_029216955.1. Classification (NCBI taxonomy): domain Eukaryota; kingdom Viridiplantae; phylum Streptophyta; class Magnoliopsida; order Asparagales; family Iridaceae; genus Iris; species Iris pallida. The sequence continues at coordinate 37,648 of JANAVB010042435.1, forward strand.
AATTAATTGTTACTTTTCAAAGTATAATTAAGTTAGACTCACAAATTATACTTTTTTAATAAATTTTTATTTACTTATAATTTTGGCGAAATTTTGAACTATGAAAGACCATATAGTGTTATGTTAGTTAAATTTTGCATTAAATTTTATTTGTCCGCTTCTTTGTTGTATCTTCTTATGTATTAAAAAAAATTGTTCCAAGAATTTTGAAAATAAAATCAACCCCCTTCTCATCTTGTGCACTCACAAAAGTACAATGCCTATTAGTCCAATCACATAATCTTCATATAAGATATCAACCATTCATTTTTATTTTCAGAAATTTTCATATAGAGTGAAGAATTTTAACAAAATTGTGAAAAAAGTAACAAGTTTGGGGAAATTGCAACTGGGTAATGAAACGACATCACTGGTGGCGTGTGCTGCGCTAGCAACCCATCCCCCCATCACATGCCATCACTCGTGGAGTGTGGGGTGGGTCCATGTGTCATTGGGCGCCGCACTCCATCACTCATGGAGTGTGGGGTGGGTCCATGTGGGGTGGCACGCTATCACTCATGGAGTGTGGGGTGGGTCCATGTGTCATTGGGCGCCGCACTCCATCACTCATGGAGTGTGGGGTGGGTCCATGTGGGGTGGCACGCCATCACTCATGGAGTGTGGGGTGGGTCCATATGGGGTGGCACACCATGGAGTGTCATTGGGCGCCGCACTCCATCACTCATGGAGTGTCATTGGCCGTACTCCATCATTCATGGAGTGTCATTAGGCCATGCCTCATGGTTGGCACACTATCACTCGTGGAGTGTGAGTGATACTCCATGACTAATGGAGTGTGGAGAGTGTTGCACTAGTGGAGTGTCGTGTAGCCAACGGCTACGAACGGCTAGTGTCAGGACGTGCGCGCCACCATTGGTGGCGTGCTGACACACCAACGGCTACCCGCAAACGGCTACATTTCAAATTCTCTTTTCTCCTCCTATTTATTGCAATGCTTAACTCGCTCTCTCTACACAAACACATTACTCTTTCTCCTATCTCTCTCTTCACAAACACATTACTCTTTCTCCTATCTCTCTCTTCACAAACACATTACTCTTTCTCCTATCTCTCTCTCATAGAAGTACTTCTCTGAAGCTTGGAAGCTCCAACTCCTCACAGAAGCTAGTATCTCCCTCTTACAAGCTTCCAACTACTCACGGAAGCTAGTCTCTCCCTCTTACAAGCTTCCAACTCCTCACGAAAGCTAGTCTTTCCCTCTTACAAGTTCTCGCTCTCTATTAGATAAAAATTATCAAAGTACTTTTTTTTTCTCATGGGTGATAATACTAAAATAGTATGCTCACATGGTGGTAGAGTAAATGGGTTAACTTACGAAGGAGGTGACACCCAATTTTTTATAACTTATCGTCATATTACTTTAGAAAATTTACGCAATTTAATTTCAGCACATTTTTCTATTAATTATGAATTTATTTTAAAGTCTGTTTTTGGTTCCACATGTTTATTAATAGATGGTAAAGAAGCATGAAATTTTATTCTTGAGATTAATTCGCAATCACCTTATATTAGTTTATATGTTACTCAAGTTTCATCATTTGTTAATAGAACTAATGATGAATTTGTTTCTAATTACCCACATGTTAACACAGGTGCTAGTTCTTCTTCTCAAACAATTCCTCCCTTACTAGATGAATATAATGATGATGAAGATGATGATGATGATGATGACGATGACAATGACAATGACAATGATGAGGACAATGAAAATAGTGACGATTTAATTGAAAATACTGGTTATGAGATAGATGATGATAATATTGATAATTCTAGCACTCCTGAATTATTTGTAGGGCAAACATTCGACAGTCGTTCAAAATTTAGAAGTTTTATAAGTAGTTTAGCAATTCAGCATAATTTTAGTTGTTCAGCCAGTGCTATGAATAATTCCTATGGAATTATATATAATTGTGATAAACAGAATTGTCATTGGAGAGTATATGCCAAATCCATAGGAAAAGGACAAATAGTTAAAGTTAGTACACTAGAAAGTCGTTATTCTTGCTTGAGTGGACTTACAACAGGACGTCATCGACTAGCTACCGCTGCATGGGTTAAGTCGTCATTGTAGTTTAAAACGCTCTAAAATTCCAAGCGGAAATGAATTGACAATTACGTACTTACCTCCTTCCACGGTACTATATCAAATTCTCCCCTGTAGATTGAAACATCCTTATGTAAATTATGATGAGGGTCCACTATATTTGTGGTCCATCACGTAGCAAGCGAAAAAATTCCAACATCACTGAAAATACTGGTTACAGGTCGGCCAATATAGAAATGCTCGTAGCACCATACCTAAGACATGAAAACATATGATATTTACAAAATGTATATCATCAAAACGAATTTAGCGAATTTTGGGATTAAATTTTATTACCTGAACCAGGGTCATGCACCCACACAAATTTTTGGTACCATTTGATCTGGCAAATTCCGTCAAGCTAGCATATAAATATACTAAGGTAGCAGCTTCTCATGCATGACGTGTATGTTCTTTTAAATTGTCTAAAAATGGTAACAGTCGCACGTTTACTTTATTTTCCTGCCCGTCGGGAAATAGCATTGCCCAACACAAGCAGAGCAAATATGCTCTAGTACAATAAAGTATCTGCAAATATTAAAACTAACATATTAAAACTAACACACTATTGAAATTAACTAATAAATAAATCTTAACAATAATAATGTACCCTTAAATCATCGACCACGACTGGACCGTCGATAGTTTCATGTAGATCCATGAAATTACCCCGAAGCCAAGTTATATTGACAAAACTCTTTTCTCCTAAGTCCAATGGTGCATTAATGCCTAGATATCTCCGGATTATTTGAGATGAATTTAAAGTTGTATCAAAATATATAGGTTCACCTGTAATAGGTAATCCTAAAATATTTGCAACATCCCAAAGTGTGATTGTCATTTCACCAACGGGTAACTGAAAGGTGTTGCGTTGAGGCCACCATCACTCAGCGAGACTAAAAATGATATGTACATCGTGGACTAAAATTTGAATTTCATCTAGATATTGAAATCTAAATAAATGTAACAGCTCCTTTTGGCCAGCATTTAACTCCCATTTACGATATCCTCTCTGTATCCTCCAACTTCCATGCTCTCGTGTCCGAGCCTCGGGAGGATAATCATATAGCTACAAACAAATTATATTCTTACATTTATGTAAAATAAATAATAATAATGCTAGTTATCATTTTTTAAATTTACCTTCCCGTCAAAAACCAACGTAGATATATGAGTTTCTCGTTCTTATTTTATGGCTTCTGTAACCGGTCCTTCGGGAATAAGACCGTCATTTGGTTCAGCCATCTGTTACATTTTTAACAAAAACTATTATTATAGTTATTCATACATAGAAAATATAATTATAATATAAAAGACAAATACTTACTCTATAAAGAGGAGATCAAGATAGGGGAAGGAGGGAGTAATCTTCTGTGAAGTTAAAGGAGGAAGGAGTTGTGAAGAGGAGGGAAGGAGTTGTAAAGATGAGGGAAGGAGGTTCGGAATATATGAAGAAGAGGAAGGGGGAGTGGAGTGGTCTCCGAGGAGGGGAGGGGAGGGGAGTCTCCAACGTAGTGCCATACATCATGGCGCGTAGGAGAGAAAGGACCAGCCTCGGGAAGGGCCTGCCAGGTTGGATGGGACGGTGCGGGCGCTGGCCACGCCTTGTGGCGTGTAGTGGGGATGGACAAGGCAGGGGGGATGGGATGGCTCGGTCGGTGGGCGGGAAATTCTCCATAGGACATGGCGTGTGCTTCTCCATGCTGGCCACGCCCACTGGCGTGTAGGGATAGGCGTGTAGGGGGATGGAGGATGGGACAAGGCAGGGGGGATTGGCTACGCCTACTGGCGTATAGGGGGATTGGCCACGCCTCCTGGCGTGTAAGGGGATGGGGGATGGGACAAGGCAGGGGGGATGGGACGGCTTCGGGTGGGCGGGAAATTCTCCATGAAATTCTCCATGGGGCATGGCGTGTGCTTGGGCATGACGTGTGGCGTGTGGAGCATGGCTGCTGGGGCCCGTGGGTAGGTGGGCGGGTGGACGTCATGGGGCATGGCGTGTGCTGCGGCTTGCCATGGGGCATGTCGTGTGATGGGGGATGGGTTGCTCGCACAGTACACGCCACCAGTGATGTTGTTTCATTATCCCAATTGCAATTTTTCCAAACTTGTTACTTTTTCACAATTTCGTTAAAATTCTTCACTCTATATGAAAATTTCTGTTTTATTTTTAACTACTCCTCCAACTAGCAGGTAAGAAAGTTGTTGCCAGCTATTTACCATCAACGAAAAAATTTAACACTTGCATGAATACTTCGAGCCAAGGGATTAATTGGAATTCCTGGCTTATACTTGAATGTTAGTTTTCTTTTTTTCTTTTTTTTAACTCATCACCATCTCAAGAACAATAAAGGATGCAATCTGATGAGGGTGGAACCATGAATTAATAGTCGGGGTGTATGTGGGGAGGGGGGAGTTAAGTATACCATGTTGGGTTTTTAGCCTTTAGTTTTGGTTTTAGTCCCACATCGGCTAGAAAGGAATGTGTATCTCCATATATATGAGTCTTTGCTCTTTATGGAGATGCACATGTAGTGTACATGGGTGTGTGCCATGTGGGATTAATTATTAATGGTATAAAGGCTTAATCAACAATTAAGAGCTGTAAGCTTTTTGCTCTTGGAAATTTATTTCCATGGAGCTAAGCTCCGTAGGAGCTTAGCGACTCGGACTCGGACTCGGACTCGGGCTCGGGCTCGGACTCGGGCTCAAGGGCTCATGAGGCGTAATGTGGCGTTTTGTTGGCGCACTTTGCACTTAGCACGTCAGCATCGTCGCTAGGCACATAGTGCGCTTAAGTTGCGCTAGTTGCGCGAGCCACTTGTGCGACCACGTTGCGCAGCCCGTTACGTGAGCCCAGTTACGCTGGCCCAGTTACGCAGCCCAGTACGCAGCTCAGTACGCCCAGTACGCGTAGTATGCGCAGCGTACGCAGTGTGCGTAGAGTGCGCAGTATGCACAGCGTACGTAGTGTACGTAGAGTGCGTATGTGCGTATGGCTGGCTGCATATTAGAGCAGGAACGGTTGCAGCAGTTGCTGCACTTTCAGGAGTGGTTCAGCTACTACCCTGAAGTTCAGGCAACTGCTTGGCAACCGCCCCGTGGGCTATATATGCAGGTTCTCTCCTCTCTCTCAGTGTTGGAGAAATCAGAATTCCAGGAAGAAAACTCTAAGTGTTCTTTAACACAACAGAGTAGTGAGCGTGTTTTTTAATACAAACACTAGTACTTTTTAGTACGCGTGGGTTCTGTTACTTCAGAAACAGAGAGAGAAGAGTAGAGCCATTGCCAGAGGAGTTCGCCGTCTTCCGATGAGTCAGAAGAGCAAGAGTGTTCCAAGGTTTTCCGTCAACCTTGCTGGTTCCTGGAAGCTATTCGCAAAGGGCAAATAAAGCTTTGAGCAACGGTGATCATTCACCCCAGTAATTCCATCTCTCGCCTGTCACCCTTCTGTTGCCTTTAGCAGTTCTGTCAGTATCTTCTTTTTAGAAGGCACTACTGCCAGTTTGCTACGATCACGAAAATCTTTTTAGATTATTCGTGAATTACGATATCTTTTTAGATCTCGTAATTTGCAGAATCCTTCTGACTATTTTTGTTAGTATTATTAGGAATTGTGTATGCATGTGTGTATTAAATTGGTTAGTTAATGAATTATAATTAATTAGTTAATTAATTATTAAATATCATGTTGTATTATAAATTTCAGAATATAAATTGTATGATAATAAGTATATTTTACATACTTATTATTGTAAATTATTATTCATAATTATTGGTACTAGTTAGCTAGTTTTAATAAAATACTATTGATTGTTGGTTAATTAGCAATTAATCAATTTAGTAAATTGTTAATTAGTGACTAATTAGAAATCATGCTTGTCTAGGATTATTTGCTTCTCGGGACTCGAACTCTACATCGGACCCGGAAACTCAGTTGCTGGACACAGGCAAGTACACCTTACTTGATTGTATATTTTTGCAGTTAGTTTATATTACCTAGTTACTTCTCAGTTGTGTGCACGCGTCTCGTAGTAGTGGACTTATCCCGTGTATTGTGAAGGTATGTGGTACCTTCTAGCCGGACACCGTATCATACACGATCACTATATGAGTGAGTTGAGTGCATGGATTTGTGTGTCGACTGATCATTGACACGTGAGTTCGCGTCTGGTCTAGTGGTTGGTACAGGTCTACTTATATATACTATGACGTCTTGCATCTCTCGAATAATCTAAAGGGCGAATAAAGCTTTGAGCAACGGTGATCATTCACCCCAGCAATTCCATCTCTCGCCTGTCACCCTTCTGTTGCCTTTAGCAGTTCTGTCAGTATCTTCTTTTTAGAAGGCACTACTGCCAGTTTGCTACGATCACGAAAATCTCTTTAGATTATTCGTGAATTACGATATCTTTTTAGATCTCGTAATTTACAGAATCCTTCTGGATCTCTGTTGCAAAACCTTCTTTAAGGAATTGCATTTGAAACATTGTCTTTACAACTATTTCAGTTTCTGTATTTTCCATCGAAAAGCGTGCCCCGGCGTTCCCGCATTAACAATCTCAAAGCTATATTGCTACGATGGAAAATATTAATTCTTCTCTCCTAAACACTGACTTCTGTAAGTTAGAGAAGTTTGATGGAGAGCATTATCAAGTCTGGAAGAGGAAGGTTTATCTCACTCTTCAACTTAGAGACGTTGATCACGTACTACTTGAAGAGGAACCTACTGTTCCAGATACTGGGTCTGCTGCCGCAATCTCTGCGGCTACTAAACTTCAGGCCAAGTGGAGAAGGGAAAATAGCATTTGCAGGTTGCTTATCCTGAATGCTATGGAGGATTCTCTAGCAGAATCCTACAGTAAGAAACCAATTGCCAGAGACATATGGGAGTCTCTGGAAAAACTGTACGAAGAAGACAAGAACAGGAGCAAAATATTTGTGGTTGAAAAATATCACAAATGGCTCTTTGAGGACGAGAAGTCCATGCTGCCGCAGGTCAAAGAATTTCTGAAGTTGCGACAGAAATTGGAAGACGAGGCTATGCCCCTCCCCGACAAGTTTGTTGTTGGAGGGATTGTCTCAAAGCTCCCCGCTGGGTGGAGCAAGTTCTATGCAAACATGCATAGGAAGAAGTTGGAGATCACCCTTGAAGATCTCCTACAGGAAATCTATGTTGAGGACCAGATGCGGGCTCAACTGAAGGTGGACACATTGTCCAAGCAATTGGCTAACGCCAATCTGGTTCAGACCAAGGAACCAAAGGGAAAAGGAAAGCGTGTAGATTTCCAGAAGAAGAAGAAGAACCCTAACAACTTGAATGTTAAGGAAACTTCTTTCAAGTCAAAGAAATCTAAGACAAAGATGCCTTGTTTCAAGTGTGGCCAGTTGGGCCATTTCAAAAGTGAATGCACAGCACCGGCCAAGAAATCAGAGCAAGGTGAGCCTAGCAAAGTCTCAATGATTACTGATGTAATTGCTATGATTGGACAGGTTGATGCTGTAGGATCTGATTCAGACTGGTGGGTAGATACATGAGCCACCTGCCATGTCTGCTCCAGTAAGGAGTGGTTCACCACCTACACACCCACTTCTGAAGCGGTTGTGATTGCGAACCAAGCACAAGCTGAAGTGCTCGGGATCGGGACGGTAGTGTTGAAGCTGACTTCGGAGAAGTCTCTGACGCTTCAAGACGTAAAGCACGTACCTGCTATCGCCAAGAACCTGGTCTCGGGAGGCCTACTCTGCAATGCAGGCCTCAGGATGGACATCAATGCTGGCTAGATGGTGATGTCTATCAAGGAAATATATTTCGGAAAAGCTTTTATACCGAGAAATGTTCAAGATTCAGCTTGTAAATCAGTCCAATGTAATTAATGTAATTAATGAAATCACTCTTTCTGCTTATACTCTTGAGTTGTGGCATAATAGGCTAGGACATGTTCATTGTAAACGAATAAACAGAATGTCTAGTCTAGGACTTATCTCCAAGTGTGGGGGTAGGTAGAGAAATGTGAAGTTTGTGCTCAAACGAAGATCACAAGGAAACCCTTTCCTCGGGTTAATCAAAGTACAGATCTTCTGGAGTTGGTACACTCAGATATCTGTGACTTCAAACAGTTCTCTATAAAGGCCAGGATGAAGTATTTCATAACCTTCATCGACGGCTTCTCAAAGTATGCGTTCGTCTACTTGCTGAAGGCTAAAGACGAAGCATTCGAGAAGTTCAAGGAGTTCAGAGCCGAAGCTGAGCGGCAGACTGGACAACAACTCAAAAGGATAAGAAGTGATCGAGGTGGGGAGTACAGGTCTCATGAATTTGCATCGTTCTGTAAGGAACATGGAATTGTCAATGAGACTACGGCTCCATACTCTCCTCAATCAAACGGAGTAGCTGAGAGGAAGAACAGGACGTTGACAGAAATAATAAATTCAATGTTGTTGACTGCTGGCCTTCCTAAGTGCTACTGGGGAGAAGCTGCATTGACGGCCACTTATATTCTAAATAGAGTGCCTCATGCAACTTCAGACGTTACTCTTCATGAACTCTGGTTCAAGGTCAGACCTAACTTGAATGTCATTCGAGTGTGGGGGTGTCTGGCGTATGTCAAGCTTCCAGATCTAAAGATTCAGAAACTTGGGACAAGGACTACAAAGACGATCTTCTTGGGGTATGCCGAGAAGAGTGATGCTCGGAATTTTTGATATTGAGTCAAATCATATCATTGAATCTCGCGATGCAGAATATTTTGAAGATAAGTTTGCAAGGCACAAGAATATTGTTCTTCCGGATGTTCCGAGAATAATGAGGGTGCACAAGAAACTGAAGTCTTCAATGAAGATGTGGTCCAAGAAGATGCTGTTGTTGAAACAACGGTTGAACCAGAACAAGCTGAGCCGTCAGCTAAGCGTGTGAGGAGGCCGAAGAACTTCGGAAGTGACTTTGTCACCTATCATGTGGAAGCAGATCCGCTTACCTATGATGAGGCGATGAAGACCAGAGATGCGGTTTTCTGGAAGGAGGCGATTGACAATGAAATTGATTCCATCACCTCAAATAACACTTGGGTGTTGGTTGATCTTCCTGAAGGAGCGAAACCCATCGGATGCAAATGGATCTTCAAGAAGAAGATGAAAGCAGACGGAACTATTGACAAGTTCAAGGCTAGGTTGGTAGCCAAGGGATTTTCTCAGAAGCAGGGGATTGACTATTTTGACACGTATGCTCCAGTAGCCCGGATGACCACCATCAGAATGTTGATTGCTCTCGCAGCAATACATAAGATGGTGATACATCAGATGGATGTGAATACGGCTTTCCTAAATGGCGAGCTGACCGAAGAGATTTACATGCAACAGCCAGAGGGATTTGTCATCAGGGGTCTTGAAGACAAAGTCTGCAAGTTGGTGAAATCTTTGTACGGTCTTAAACAGGCTCCCAAGATGTGGCATGAGAAATTTGACAAAGTTATAAGGTCAAATGGCTACATGGTCAGCGATACGGACAAGTGTGTTTACACGAAGTTCGCTGATGGAAGAGGTGTGATCGTTTTCTGTACGTGGACGACATGCTTATCCTAGGTACGGATATTACATGTGTCACGGAGACAAAGAAATTCATCTCAAGCAAGTTCAGTATGAAGGACTTGGGGGAAGCTGATGTGATCTTAGGGATCAAGATCATCCGGACAGACACTGGACTAGCGCTGTCACAGTCTCATTATATTGAGAAAATGATCACTCATTATGGGTATCGGGATCTTCCAGGGATCGATACGCCCTACAGGTGTGATCTGAAGCTGAAGCCTAATTCAGGGGAAAGCGTCAGGCAGCTGGAGTATGCAAGCGTAATCGGGAGTTTGATGTATGCTACTACTGCCACAAGGCCTGACATAGCTTTCGCCGTGGGAATGCTGAGTCATTTTACGAGCAATCCAGGTGTTGAACACTGGAAAGCTGTGGAACGGGTTATGAGATATCTCAAGAAGACTCAGACATATGCACTGTACTACAGCGGAGATCCGTCGGTAGTGGAAGGCTTCAGTGATGCCAGTTGGTGCTCAGAGGTGGAGAGCGAGAGGTCCACAGGTGGATACATTTTCACAATGGGTGGAGCTGCTATATCGTGGAAGTCGAAGAAGCGGACTATGCTCTCGCGGTCATCCATGGAATCTGAGTTCTTTGCACTTGATACCACAGCCGAGGAGCAGAATGGCTTCGGGCTCATGTATGATCTTCCAATGGTTGGGACGCAAATACCGGCGATACCGATATACTGCGACAACCAGGCGACTGCGACGGTGGCATCAAATGACCTTTTCAACGGGAAGAAGAGGACTGTGCGGTTGAAGCACAGGGCAGTACACGATCTTATCAAGAGAGGTGTTATTGCAGTAATTATGTTCGGAGTCAGGAGAACCTGGCGGATCCGTTCACCAAGGGCCTCAAGCGCCAGCTGGTTGATGACAGCTTGTAAAATGGGCTTGAAGGCATTCTGATATTGTATTATTGTATTCCTACCATAAAGTTTTATGCTATTAGTTCAAAGATTTATCTACTAGGCATCTAGCTTTTGGTTCAAGGAAGGACCACTAATTGGAAGAATATCAGGAACGGTGGGTACATGTTCTATTGGACATGGAGAGGTTACGGACCTATAACCACTGTTGTCTACTGTTGTTTTCTGCAGAAAACAGGTCCTGTAGGAGGTTGGCTTAAATGCCTTAATGAGTTCTCAGGCATTTGGAATGTCTGGTATGCTTTACAGGAAGCATGGTAGCACAGCACTACAAGGAGTGTGACTCCATGCTATGTGTGGCGGTGACTCCACCATGAGGTTCTCGAATGAGGTAAAGCCTCGACTATGTTAGCCAAGTCACAGCGGCATAGCACCGCAAATAGGCAGTTGGCCTAATGCTGTATATTGAATTAAAGAGGGATGTAGTCAGCACTACAAAGAGGAGGTGTTCCTCATGTTACGGGTGGCACGACACCACAATGAGGTAAACCCGGCTAGGATAAAGCCTCGGCCATGCAAGCCATGTCGTAGCGGCGTAACACCGCACAGAAGCGTAAGGCTTCATGCTGGGTAGTTTGGCACTACAAAGGGGCTAGACCTCATGCTACGGGTAGTATGACACTACGATGAGGTTTCCAGTGATTCGGGGTAAGGTCCTCGGCTTAAGGCTATGTCATAGCGGCGTAGCACCGCAAAGGAAGCGTTGGACGCTTCATGCCATGTCTCTTTAATAAAGAACTCACCTATAGTGTATAGACAAAGAGATATCAGGCCGTCTCTTGAGGGTAAACTTGTAGACGCCCAATATTATACACTGAAACCAGGCTGGCACACGGCCTTAAATGTGCAGCCAGAAGCACATGTAACTACATTATGTGAGTGGAAAGAATTTCAGCTATGATGCAGAATTCAAGGCTTAGTCCATTCTTGTATTATAGTTTGATTTTTGACTCACGTGGGAAGATTCAAGTCTTAAGTGGCATCTATCCTAAAAGCATAATGGACAGTTACTGTGGGGAACACGTACTCATATATATAGAGATGTGTGGGGGATTGTTGGGTTTTTAGCCTTTAGTTTTGGTTTTTAGTCCCACATCGGCTAGAAAGGAATGTGTATCTCCATATATATGAGTCTTTGCTCTTTATGGAGATGCACATGTAGTGCACATGGGTGTGTGCCATGTGGGATTAATTATTAATGGTATAAAGGCTTAATCAACAATTAAGAAGCTGTAAGCTTTTTGCTCTTGGAAATTTATTTCCATGGAGCTAAGCTCCGTAGGAGCTTAGCGACTCGGACTCGGACTCGGACTCGGGCTCGGGCTCGGACTCGGGCTCAAGGGCTCATGAGGCATAATGTGGCATTTTGTTGGCGCACTTTGCACTTAGCACGTCAGCATCGTCGCTAGGCGCATAGTGCGCTTAAGTTGCGCTCGTTGCACGAGCCACTTGCGCGACCACGTTGTGCAGCCCATTACGCGAGCCCAGTTACGCTGGCCCAGTTACGCAGCCCAGTACGCAGCTCAGTACACCCAGTACGCGCAGTGTGCGCAGCGTACGCAGCGTGCGTAGAGTGCGCAGTATGCGCAGCGTACGCAGTGTGCGTAGAGTGCGTATGTGCGTATGGCTGGCTGCATATTAGAGTGGGAACGGTTGCAGCAGTTGCTGCACTTTCAGGAGTGGTTCAGCCACTACCCTGAAGTTCAGGCAACTGCTTGGCAACCGCCCCGTGGGCTATATATGCAGGTTCTCTCCTCTCTCTCAGTGTTGGAGAAATCAGAATTCCAGGTAGAAAACTCTAAGTGTTCTTTAACACAACAGAGTAGTGAGCGTGTTTTTTAACACAAACACTAGTACTTTTTAGTACGCGTGGGTTCTGTTACTTCAGAAACAGAGAGAGAAGAGTAGAGCCATTGCCAGAGGAGTTCGCCGTCTTCCGAGGAGTCAGAAGAGCATGAGTGTTCCAAGGTTTTCCGTCAACCTTGCTGGTTCCTGGAAGCTGTTCGCAAAGGGCGAATAAAGCTTTGAGCAACGGTGATCATTCACCCCAGCAATTCCATCTCTCGCCTGTCACCCTTCTGTTGCCTTTAGCAGTTCTGTCAGTATTTTCTTTTTAGAAGGCACTACTGCCAGTTTGCTACGATCACGAAAATCTCTTTAGATTATTCGTGAATTACTATATCTTTTTAGATCTCGTAATTTGCAGAATCCTTCTGGATCTCTGTTGCAAAACCTTCTTTAAGGAATTGCATTTGAAACATTGTCTTTACAACTGTTTCAGTTTCTGTATTTTCCATCGAAAAGCATGTCCCCGTTCCCGCATTAACATACCATAATAACTATCCAATTCTATTGGAAAAGTGAATGTATATTTGTAATAATAATATTATTATTATTATTATTATTTTTATCGACGAATCTACGTAACAAATCTATAAAAAGATGTAATCTATTTATTGGAAAGTGTCATTTCTATTATATCTTTTTATTTTTATAAAAGCATAAGTATTTGAATAATTCAATCACTCAATCAATTCATCCATCTAGCATTAAGTCTAAGAGCGAGAGAGACAACCAACATTGCTTCGACGAGTTCCTACGATGTGAAGTGCCGCTACCGAAGGAGAAAAACCGTTGTATCCTGGGAGACTAATCGTCACTAAAATCATAAACACCAGTACGGAACGAATATTGTCTTAAGGACATTGAACTAAGTTCAAGTCTCGGTCTCGATTAGATTATTACGTTATATTTTATTTTCAGAGTTTATAGAGAGAGTTGTGAATTCCTTACTAACAATCTTAAGACAATTTCTATCTTTTCAATACTATGTATTAGGTTGGAAAATATTATATGCTCACTGTCTGCTGCCTTGGTTTTTAATTCAGACATATTAGTTCACATTTATAGATTCCCTCTCCGTCGGTACAACTTTAATTGGCTCACTATTTCGATACAGCAGAAAAGCTGTATGAAGTGCACATATGTCTCAAGTCTATGCACCAGTGGTAATTAAGAGTGAACATGCATGTCTGTCCTTTTCATTCATTTCATGTTAATACTCTTTTAGTGCTTTGTTTACTTTGAATTATTTTTAAAGAAAGTCATTCCAGTAAAGTAGAATGATGGTTTGAAATTTTTTTTAAACTTTTTTGTAAGTTTTATACTCTGATTTTGGTTCACATTGTCAAACAACTTTAGAGCATTCAGATTTCTATATTAGACAAATAAATGTTTCTGAATGTACCTCTGAAGTGTTCTATTGAAGGTAAATTTGTTTAAAGTTTTGGTTTATAATTTTTGTACTTTCAAACTACATAATATTTGGAACTAATTGAACGTCCCTTCAGAGTATAACAAGTTATGTTGTGTCTTGATTTACAACAGTCATTTCAATATCAGATAATAATTAATTTATGTTTTTTTATCTATTGTTTAATTTCTAATATTGGTTCTTAGTTGTTCACATAAATAGAACATAAGAACACGTCACAATTCTAAATTTATTTCTTCTTTTCACTTACTGGTCTGTACTACTATATTGTAACAGACAAAATAGCTACAGTTGAGATCACTGTAATGATAACTTATGCTCATGTTGGAGCTTTTCTCTTGACATGTAGAGAGAGCTTGATCTCAATACATGCCTAGTATTATTTAGTCCCACATTGAAAAGCACCATGAAGTGTATCTCAATATACTTGGTGTGTTGTCGAGATATGCACATGAGGTGGTGACCCTAAGGAGGGAACCATGTGGGTGTTTTCACTAGGAGGTAAGGTTAAGACTCCATGTTAAAGCATTAATGCTTTTTACTCTTGGGAATTAATTTCCATTGGAGCTAAGCCTCATAGGGGCTTAGTGACTCGGACTCGGGCTCATGAGGCGTAATGTGACATTTTGTTGGCGTACTTTGTGCATAGTGCGCTTAAGTTGCGCTCGTTGCGCGAGCATCTGTGCAGCCGATTGCGCGTCCGTTCGCGTGGTCCGATCACGCGGCCAGATGGCGCACTAATTGGCACTGCCCAGTGGCGCGCCCAGTTGGCACTTCCAGTTGGCGCGCAGTTGGCGCGCAGTTGGCACGTAGTGCGCGTGCGCGTAGTTGCCGTAACGGTGCGCGATTGCACGCATTGTGCGCTGTTTGCGCGCGTTGTGCGCTGTTAGCGCGTTATGCGCTAATTGGCATGCGCTGTGCCCAGTTGGCTCAATCCGTGCACGATTTGAACGGTTATGGAACGTTCGAAGCGGTTTTTTCCACGTTCTGAACGTTCTGCATACCAAGCAGCTACTAGGCGCACCTATATAAAGTCCCTCTTCTCTCTCAGTGATAGTATTAAGTATCAGAAATTTTCTTACGAAATTCTCTAAGTTCAGAGCAGAGAGAGAGGTACTTTGTGAGCAGAGTTTCGCGCCATCCGAGGAGTCAAAAGAGCGGAGTGTTCTGAAGTTCTCCGTCGAACTTGCTTGTTCCTGAAAGCTGTTCGTGTGGGACGAATCAAGCTTTGAGCGTCGGTGATCATTCACCCCAGCAGGCCATTTTACCATTTCTGTTCATTCACTTTTATCCCATTCTAAACGAGAACGTTTCTGATCTAATCAGAAACGAATTCTACGAAGTGGACTTTCGCTGCTGCTGCTACGAATTCTATTATGCCTTCTTCGAAGTGACACATTAGTGTTCGTTTTCTAAGAATCCTCCGGGATCTCTGTCATATAACTTCTTCGAAGTGTTGCATAATTTCAATTTTCCATCGAAAATTATGCCCCGAGACTAACAATCTCAAAGCTTGATTTTACAAGAAGGAAAACTTTCAGGCTTCACTCATCAATCCTAACTTCAACAAGTTAGAGCAATTTGATGGAGAGCACTATCAAGTCTGGAAAAGGAAGTTAGCCTCAATCTTCAACTTTCTGAAGTTGACCACGTGCTAACCGAGGAAGAACCGACTATTCTAGAAACTGGGTCTGCAACCGCTATTACTGCTACTAAAAGTCAGACCAAATGAGAAGGGATAATAGCCTCTGTAGGCTTCTTATTCTAAATGCTATGGAGAACACCCTAGCAGAATCATATTCTAAGAAGACTATTGCCAGAGATATGGGAGTCTCTGGAAAAACTGTACGAAGATTACAAGAACATGAGCAAGATATTTATTGTTGAAAAATATCATAAATGGCCTTTGAAGACGAGAAGACTATGCTACCACAGGCGAAGGAGTTCCTGAAGATGCGACAGAAGTTGGAAGATGAGGGATGTGTCACGACCCGTTAACCAAATTGTTGGGCCGGGCCGAGCCATGTCCAGCCTACGCTTGGTCAAAGCGTAGTAAGTGTTCTAAGAATAGACAATAAAGAATCTAAGCAGCTAACAGTTCTAAAACCATATTTAAAGTTCATCACAACACAGCATCTATAAGCGAAGGTAAATAAGCACAGACTTAATAATACATAACCAAAGTATCTAACTGGAGACAAAGTCCAGTATCCAAATATAAGTACAGACAAGGTCTAAGTCCCAAAACACAAGAAAGATAACTAAGCAAGGTTCTCCGCTGGGGCCTCTACTGGAGCAAAGGCCAGGTCCTCAAAATCAGTCATAATGTAACACATAGCATTTCATCCTCGAAAAGTGAACCTACAACGTTATCCTGTCAGGACGGGAGCAAGTACAACCTCTACAACTAAAATACTGAACATTAATGAAAAGATGTACAACAAGAATCATGGTGTGATAAGTCTATAAAACAGAAATACTGGAAACATGGTCTCATGGTACAATGGGATCACAGTATCATAGTAACACAGGAATCATGGCATCTATCTCATGCCGTATCACAATCATGTCATATCATAATCTATCATGGCAAGGATACATATGTCATATAGACAGATGTATATAATTTAAACTGGAGCAGGTACGTGATCGGTCAAGAGGTGCTGAGGGTGGAGTGCCACCAGTAAGAACAATATGTACTTCCGTACATGCCTAAATGTACACACGTACAAGTGCCTCGGGATATTGGCCTCTGGCAAGGTCTACATGCATAATGTCGGCCCTACACGGCTCAAGGTCGTAGCGTGGGGCTATGATCACGTACTCAGCTATCAGTTTCCCCATAACCTATTCTAACATGTAGAGATACGAGAACAGTAAAATGTGGGTAATACTGGGAGCAGTATAAGCATGGCAGGTACTGGGAGCAGTACAAAACATTGAACTCAGAGCCGTATAAAGCATAGTGAAATATGTGCTGAGAACCAGTAGAAGCATGTGAAGATATGATAACTGTCCTAAGCATGGTAGGGACAATTTAATGTAACATGTTAAGATTTCTTGCAGTTATTCAGAAAGCAGTATTTTAACAGGGTTAATACATGTTCTAGCATTAAAAGACAGTAAATGAGTGTGTAGATGTACTTGCCTCGAGCAAAGCAAGAATACTAGTACGAAGATATAGATGTCCGGTGTCCTGTCAATAATGATATACAAACTCAGTTCTAAGCTATGTTCAATAATACACTAGTGGTGTGACACGACTCCTGACTGGATACTAGCCAAGTGGGGACCTAGCATAAAAGTCTAATGTGGAGTGCCACTATACACAAACTAACTTCCTAGGATCTATACACTAGTGTAGGGGGTGGTCCAATACTACAATAACTCAAAAGAACACAAAACATTACAAGTCATAATTATTCAATAATTAAATCAAACTGTACACTAAGTTCCAACAATTTTAGAGATAGACAAAAAGCTAAATTATATATAAAATAAAGTACCAAAATGATCCTTGTTAATTATAAATTTATACTAATTTTTTGGAATTTATAAACCTTCATAAATATTTATTAAAAATCAGCAAACGTAAATATACTGAAAATGAGTTCTGTTTTCCCATTTTATAAAATACCAAAAGTACTTATTAAATACTGGAATTTAATAAATTATCTAAATTAACATAGTATTTAAATACAATTTTTCCCAGATTTTTACAGCAATTAAAATATATATAAATTCAAAACCAGAAAGTAACAATTTATGGAAAAATAATTAATTAGAAATTAAGGATGATACATAAACAAAATCGACAGATGTTGTCGGATGATAAAATAAATATCACCAACGTGTCCAGAACGGTCAAATCAGCTAGGATAGCCTACCCATAAGTCCAATTTAGACACAGGGGCAAAACGTAATTTCGGGTCAAAATGATGTCCGCCGTTGGACACACTTTGTACCGAAAAATGTGTCAGAATAGAAGTCTACAAAACCTAGCAAATTATATGTCCACGAATCCAGAATGACGATACGAACCCAACGGTATATCCGGAATGGAATTACGATGTGCCGATCTCAAAATGATACGTTGACGCGGACATTTGGTATCCGTTTGTACAGAAATGCGTGCCGGAGCAAATGTCTTCAAAACTCAGCAAATTATATGTCAACGAGTCCAGAATGACGATACGAACTCAACGGTATATCCGGAATTGGATTCCGATGAGATCTCAAAGTGACCCGTTGACTCAAAAAGTGGGACCCGCTTTGCACCGAAATACGTGCCAGCCCACGTTCTCCAAATTAAGCAAACTTTATATGAAAACATGCCAGAACGACGCCACGAGTCTACTGGTGTGTCAAATTGAATCGGAGTCCCGGGTTCAAAAATGAAATTTAACAAGTGCAAATTAAAGAATTCGGACGGCCAACTTTGGCGTCGAATTCGACCAACCGAACGTGCTTAAAATGAACGAAATCTAAAGGAGACAGGAAGATGGTTATACCAGCTATGCACAGGAACTGATAGCGCGTCAACCGGAGCTGCGACGGCGAAGTTCGAGCTGACGAAGTCGGCTCCACGAAACTGTCCAAAAATAGTTCAATTTAAATGTCAACTTGGTGGCCAGTTTTGAGGTATCAAACGACAAAATTAACGGACGAAAATTGACAGATGAAGATGATATACCGAGATTGCGACGGAGCAAAAAGTTGTCGATCCAACGGTCGCTCTCCCAGAAAATCGCGAAGTCGCTGCGACGGAGCGCCATTTTCGAGTTCAAAACTCGCGCGCGCCGACAGGATTCCGTTCAAAACGCACGAATAGCCTATTCGGCGCGTCGAGGAGGAGCGTGGTGGTGCAGGGGGGTTCCGGAGGGTCGTCGGGTTGTGGGGAGCTCGCGGGGGCGACGGGCCGGCCACGTGGTGGCGCAGGCCACGCGGTGGCGCGCGTATGCGCGCACGCGTATGCGCACTGCGGCTGCTGCCGCTGCTGTGCAGCGCATGCGGCTGCTGCGCGGCGTGCGGCGGTGCGTCGCCGAGGCACGGCGGGGGGGGCTGTGCGGTGGTGGAAGTGGTGGAGGTAGGAGTGGTTCTGGTGATGAAGATGATGAAGAAGAGGAGGAGAAGAAGATGGAGGTGGTGGTGCATGGTGGTGGTGATGTGTTAGGGAGGAGGAGAAGTCGGGGAGGAGGAGATGGTGTTGCTCATGGTGGTGGTGATGCTCGGCTAGGTGGGGGGCTGTCGGCTGTGGTGAGGGTGGTGGTGTGTTGTGTGTGTTGTTTATAGGAGAGGGGGAAGAGATTAATATTTTGTGTGTGTATATAAAGTGAGAGAGAGAGTGAGATGAGATTATAGAGAGAGAGGAAGGGAAGTCGGCCACAAGAAAGGGGGGGTGCTCCTGCTGTGAGGTGGAGGTAAGGGGGTGTGAGTGTGTTTGGAGAGAGAAAGAGAGTGAGAGAGATTTATGTTTATATATAATATACATATATGTAGGAATATATATAATATAAAAAAAGAGAGATAGAGAGAGAAAAGTATAGAGAGAGGGGGGATGTTCGGCTGGCTGGCATAGTGATGGGGGAGGGTTTGAGGTGGTGTGTAGTGAAGAGAGAGAATGGAGGTATTATTTAGATATATATATATTATATATATATATATATATATATATATATATATATATATATATATGTGTGGTGTGTGTGTGTATATATACATATATATATATATATATATATACAAGAAATAAAAATGAGATATTTGTAAAATAGAGAGAGAAAGAGATATTTTTCAAAATAGGAGAAAAAGGGGAAAATTAAGTGGGTACTTGGACAGTCATGAGAGGACAACGTGGAGGGGGTTCGGG
>JANAVB010042436.1:0-12500 GCA_029216955.1 Iris pallida
CTTGATGTAGGAGGTATAATAAATTGTGATTTAAAATTGTGGTGTCGTGTTTCTGTGGTTCTAGAACAAACTTTCAAACTTGCTTCCTCTTTTAATAAATTATTAAGTATCGGTTAAATGGTTATTTGGTAGTGATCTGCACTGAGTGATACCGTAGTTTCGACTTTAGTTATCCAAATATTTTAGAATGCACCAGTCATGAAACAATGCACAGGGAGTCTATGGAAATAAGAAGTTGTACTGCTCATAGATTGAATTGATTTTTTTTCTTCTTCCAACTACATATCAATAATGAAACAAATGCGCATTTCAGGACTCTCATCTCTTTACAGAATATTGGTTTTATGTAACTGGAGACTCTTTTTATCTTTGTATTGGAAACATTGGCTTCCACCTATATATTTCCAGCAATCGTTTCTTTTTTCCAAAATGGAAGATGAATCGAGCGAAGAACTGTGGAACTTTATGAAGCTAGAGTTAGAGTGATCATGTAAACTGGCTAGAATGGTTTGAAAGGCAACTGTTGGTCTGCCAGGAAGTGCCTTATAAGCTGCCGTGCCTGCTTCGGCGCGAAGGTCGGGACCTGGTGTCCGGCCCCACGAACCGTAACGTAGCTCAGCCCGTCATAGATGATCGTCCACCCGCCAACCTATGCAGTAATAGCCGAAGTAGTCAGTCCCCTTGGTAACCAAAATGCCTGTGAATATGTCTTTAGAGGAATGAAATAAAAAGGAGGTACCTGCTGGTCTTTGTACCATGGCTTCCACTTCTGCACAGGAGATTGTATTTTAATGTCTCTCTCTATACTGGAAATTGTATTTCAAATGCTTTAGCTGTTGGAGATAGTGACAGTTGCCTTCTTTTTCCAGGATGCTGCCTCAGAATGTCACTGAGATTCTCTCAAATGCTGAGAAAAGGGAGATGGCTGTTTCCCTCTGTGATGCTTCAGACATTCTTAGCGAAGCTTTTTCTCTTACAGAAGCAGCTAGAGGTGATTGAAAGATTACTCTAATTATGCTGGCGCTTGATCGTGAATGGAATGAAGGAATCAACATATTTTGTATATATAGAATTATTTTATGGCCACAATTTTGTGACATTTTAGTTGATGATTTGTATTCACATGATTTGACATTATTATGGTTTCAATGAAAATTAGTCTTTGCAACAATAATTGTGTATACTTTAATGTGATTTTGGATCATTAGATATTATTGCTTCAATGTGTTATTATCTTTCATAATTGTTGTGCATATTATCTGTTTTGTGATTTGTCAAAGGTAAATGGATTGCACAAAAAGGCAGGACCTTTAAAAAAAAAATTAAAGAGAATATAAGGCATGAAAAATATGCCCTAATAGATGGGTATTTTATACTTTTCATGGCATACAATAATGTCATAATTTACTATTATTTATGGCATGTTATAGTATGTCGTGCTTTGTGCATTAAAGACGTGCAATAGAATGTCATAAATAATATATTAACGACATGCAAAGTATGTCGTAAATTTTTATTAACGGCGTGCAGGAACACACCGTAATTTCATTTTAACGACATACAATGGATGTCGTGAATAATAAAAGACGGCGTACAAAAATGACTTTAGACGGCACGCCATATATGTTGTCTAACTATCAGGTTTTTACGGCGAGGGCTAATACGGCTTGCGTATGTACGCCGTGGAAAGTGTTTTACGGCATACATTGTGCGCCGTGAAAAGGTATTTTTCTTGTAGTGAAGTTGATTCAAACATGTGACCCTACTGGATGAAGTTTTTGTTATTATTTGACTAATGGAACAACATGCATCCTTTCCTATCTAGGATGCCTTTGCACATGTAAGGCTAAATGCACTAAAACTACAGAAAGGATACGTATTATGCCACACAAACATGTTGGTTTGTATCTTGCATCCAATTGGGCGCTCGAGATTCATTTAGGTTGAAGATAAGGTGTGTTATATATATATATATATATATATATATATATATATATATATATATATATATAATATATATATATATATAACACCTTATCTATATATATATATATATATATATATATATATATATATATATAATATATATATATATATATATAATATATATATATAATATATATATAGATAAGGTGTGTTATATATATATATATATATATATATATATATATATATTATATATATATATATAGATAAGGTGTGTTATATATATATATATATATATATATTATATATATATATATATATATATATATATATATAGGATTGTCCGAGACTTAGTAGGAGTATTCACTTTTAAGTTATATATGGGATAATTCTAATATAACCTCATGGATCAACTATGGTTTGGATCTCACCGTGTTCCCAACAAGTGGTATCAGAGTCTAATGTTACAAGTTTGTCACTCCCCGTTTTCGGTATACGTATTTTTTCTGCATTGTTTATGTGTATGTTATCGGGTATCTGTAACATATGCGCATGTACTCTATAATCATACATGATAATAGCATAGAACAACGTCTTATCGTGGAATAGTGTACCACCCCTTGTCCATGTTTGGTTGTAGTCGTTGTTTATTGTTTCGATGACAGAATACTGGACAGTGTTGTGATCCGAATTCTAATTATTTAATTATAATTATGATAACATAGCATGGCATTAGACATTGGGTAGAGCATCTTAGGCTTAGTGTCACGCTCCAGTACCGAAATACAGAGACATACATGGCCAGCTATCCCGTATATGGTACGAAGACGTCAAACGATGATCACGACTGTCGCTAGACTTAGGGGTACATACTACAACCAGGTCACCTAGGGTCTTATGGAACAACTATGTTTTAATCAGTCAAACAAGAGTCAGCAATTAATGAGCATATAAGATAAAACAGAAAGACGTCCCCGACGCTTCATCAAAATGATCATGAGAACTAGCCATACAATATACCAGCTAGCACAGAGAGTCAACAGTACATAATCATAGTCAGCTGCAGTCTGATTTAGTTACAATTATGCAAAAGGAAACTGTCCAGAATAGCCGACTAAATAGGTACCGGTAGCTAAACATCAATTACAAATTGAAGATATCAGAGTAGTGGAGAAGAAATCCACTCGAGTCCTCTGACAACCATGGTTCTAGTATGCACCATCTTTAGGAAAGAAAGCTAGATCCTCAGGCGCTGCTACGAGATCTGTCCAAACAAAACCAGCGGGGTCAGCCCCGAATAGCAAGTTCCATAAGTGAGCACAATAAAAGAGACAAAACCCAAGCATTAATATTAATAAGACTTGGCTCATGAGTTACAAGCTTATACCATATCATCGAGACCATACGACACTTACAACCAAACAAGGACAAACGGTGCCAATATCGTGCCGAGATAAGATACAACCTATAACCATGGTCAAGTTATGGACTTCTGTTCGTAACTTCGGTCCACAGCCTGTCGTAGCATATTAGCCTAACCCAACAACAAACAAGGACATGGGTTGAACCATATGTCACGACAATCCATATCCTTCGGTTACTAATAGAAGATACAGATCACAAGTAAGTCATCTTATAAGCAGCCATTCACTCCTACGACTTTCTATGTTTGGCAGAGTCATCCTACAATAATAATTATAGGAATCTTCAGATCGTGTCATTTTCAGCAGGGCTAGCCAATTCATATCATAACGCATAGCACGTTGAATGCACACCAGTCCCCCGCCAGGCCACCGTGCGGAACATATAACGCATAGTACATAGTAGTCGGATAGTGCCATCCATTATCGGCAGATTTAAACAATATCTATGTTGGCTAACCTGCACTCCCAGACGGATGTCCAACAGGGCTGGTAATGTACGATCTGGAGATTCCTTTCCCTTCCCATGTACCTACTTGAGTTGCTTAGTTAAACCCTATGTTGATCTTGGATTCACATGTCGTGGTCACATGATTATTCCCTTAGATGTCGTACTTTAGTACGGGTACCTTAAGTATGGATCCAGAATGGTTCATAGAGTTTCAATCCTAAATACATCCTTAGTGTAATGTATCAAACCATCAATCATTATATCACGTCGATGTTACTGACCACTAACCATAACCATGCTAAAAATATGATTGTACTAACATATAACTTATGGGATCACTTACGACATAGACTAATACTACAGTACACACTTAGAATTATATGTCAGTACACACTTAGAAAAGGTACCAGCACATATACAGGTAATCAAGTCAGGAACATGGTCAAGTCGAGAAGTTACATGTAACCCTCATGGCACATAGGTCACATAGGACACGCAAGTTTAAGTTACTCATGGGATACTAAGGTCAGGATTGGAAATCAAGGTTATCCAAATAAATTATCAAAAATTAGATAAAATATCAAAATCAACAAAACATGCGTTTGGGCACATACAAAATATAACCACCACTTTTCTAAGATGAGGATAATTTTGAACTTTATAAAAATCTATCATTTAATACTAAATAATAATTTATGGTGAATTTTAATTAATTTAAAATTATTTAAATTAGTGTGTTGTTATTTTGATATTTTGCTAGTGTAACCTTAGAACTGTTTATCCTAGAGACTAACCATGACCATGGAGGCCTAACCCATGTGATTAGATTAGCTAATTACCACTTTCTAGGCTAAGGGTATTTTGGTCATTTTGTGACTTTTGAATTATTTAAAATTTTGATTAATTGGTAAATTTTAGATTTTTTTAATAATATTTAAATTAATGTATCGTGATTTTGGTCATTTTTTATATTTTAATATTTTGGGAATTTTTATTTTAATATTAATTTTATGGGATTTGTTAAGTCGGGTTTGATTTTTATCTCGTTCCGACTTGTGTTAGTGACCCTGGGTAGCTTAGATTCTAGACGGAACCCAAGATTAGTTAGGGATGGCGCGCAAACCCTACTAATTAAGTTAGTGTCATTAGACTAATCCCACTTGCTTAGAATGTTAAATAGAGACTTAAACTTGACCTTTTTGACCACAAACCTTGTCATGACTTAAGTTGAACCCAAAGGAGACTTGTAGGGACATCTTGGACATTTCACATAGCCTATTAGGCATGTATGGCCAGCCACCTATAGGGGGATAGGTGTCCCTCTCTTTCATTTCACACTTGCCTCTTTTTTCCTTAAATTTGTTCTTTCCCAAACTTGAGAGTTTTCTTCTTGATTTTGATCTCCAAATCCCTCCATTCTTCTTCCAATCTTCCATCATTTCTTCTCATTCAACCAAGGAGGAGGTGCTAGCAAGGATTGGGATCAAGGAGCAAGGAAGGGTGTCTATTTTGGAGGAGCTTTCGTGTCGTAACCGTGTCCTTTGAGTGTATCATTGGGATTCCACTTCCAATAGGTATAACCATCTCTCTATTTCAATTTTTCTTGCATTTTAGTTAGATTTGAATCCATAGGATCCACCCCCATGCATGTACAACCATTAGATTTTAATTTGAGGCTCTTTGGAGTCCTCTTTAGGAAGTTTGAATAGGTTTGGTGTCCTACTTGTGGAGTTTCCAATATAGGACACCCCATGTGTTTGTGTTCATGCAAATAGGCTATTTTGTGGTTTAATTTTAGTTTTAAGATGGTTAGAATGAGTTTTATTTGGATAGCTATGTTGGTATCCAAGTATCTTGGCCTACATGTGTTTCTTTTGTCTAAAACAATCCAAATTCGTCATAATTTTTATCCACGTTTTTAGTAGCCAGAGCAACTTAGAAATGCCATAACTCCTAGCTCAAGACTCCGATTAATCGTCCGTTTTTTTAAAAGAACCATATCGAAGTTTGATTTTCAAATATATATATTAATAGGACAAATTCATTCTAGAACTTTCTGTAAAACGTTTGTGTATCAACTGTTCGAAAGATGAACGCGTTTCGGTGTTTTCGCGATTTCGGGAGCTTTCGGACACGAAAATATGATCCGTTTGAAGTTTCGAAAAGCTAATATGAAGGGCTACAACATACTTTAATCCTAGAATTTAGTGAAGGCCCAATTGGTAAAGTATTGGTTTTAAGTAGAAGAGTGACTATACGACATAGGCATTTTGTGTAACCTATGAGCCTAATGTAGTCTGGATATCATGTGAATGTAGGTATCATAGGTTGTCAAGAATCCGTATGATATAGTATATATATATATATATATTTATTATTGTTATGTAATATATGTTAGTATAGTGTGTGTGTTTGAATGAGATAAGGATGTGTGTGGTTAGTGGAGAGAAGTGAGATTGATAGAGGATATATGCTAGTGTGTATTTGATGTTGTATAGATGGTAGTGTAGTGTATATGTTATGAAGGTGAGAGAGTTGGAAGGATCATGCCATCCTATTTGACTTGAGGCTAGTGTGGTTTGTTGAGTGATTTGTGTTGTGGTCGAGTGATAGTTTGTTTGTATATAGATGTGTGTGGGTGTGTTAGAAGAGAGGGGGGTGGATTTGGTATACGTGTTTGTGTGTGTTTTAGTATTGGAGTGGAGAGGAATTTAGATGTTGTATATTTGGATATGTTAGTATGTTAGTGGTTATGTTAGAATCTATGTAGAGGTTAAAGGTATCTTAGAAGTTAGATAGTGATATCTTATATAAGTTAGATAGTTAGTTGTGTTAGTCTATGTTATTGTTAGTTAGAGATGACATATGTTAGTTGGTTAGAGTTAGAGATGGATATATATACATATATGTTATGGTTAGATATTAGTTAGTGGATGTTAGTTGTGTTAGGTTTCTAAGTTAGAATAGATGGTTAGAAGTTATATGTTAGAATGTTGTTATTTGAGGTATTGGTTAGATTTTGATATGTTAGATACCTATGATATGTTAGTATTAACTAGTGTCTAGATGTTGAAAACCTGTAGATAGTTGTATCCTATCTTAGTATCTCAGGAAACTAAGAGTGGGGTCTTAGAATAGTGGGTATCGTAGGATACTCAAGTTAGTATCTCAAGGTAAATGAGATTTACCTTTACCTTTAAGGTAAATGAGTTTACCTTATAACCAAGGTAAGGTATCAAGATACCAAGATATGGTATCGAGATACGAGGGTAGAGTATTAGAACACATTAGTAGGGTATTGAAGGATAAGTAGGGTGAGGGTAATGTAGGCAAGGGTATGGGTTAGAGGCTAAGGTCACGAGTTTACCTTGGTAGGGTAATGGGATAAGAGTTAAGGTAATACCTATAACTAAGATATGAGTTTAACATGTTTAAGCTATGGTTAGAATTAGGATAGCTTGGTTGGTAATGGTTAGAAATATGATAAATGACTTAGGGTTGACCCCGTTTGACCATGGTTGACCGTTTTGACTAAAAGTCAACCAAAAGTCAACTTTAGCCTAAAATTGACCAAAACTTGACCAGAGTTGACCAGTTGATCAAAAGTCAACTATGAGTCAACCATTGACCTAGTTAACCTAGAGTGGACTATTAGTTGACCAGGGTTGACCAAAAGTTGACCATTTGACCAAAAGTCAAATATAAGTCAACCTTTGACTTAAATCGATATAGTTTGACTTTGTTTGACTTGCCTTGACCTAGTTTGACTTTGTTAGACCTAGTATGACTTAGATTGACCTTGTATAATCTAATTTGACCTAGATTGGCTTAGTTTGACTTAGTTTGACTTGCTTTTAATTTCAAATCTTTATATTGATACAGTATTCCATCTTTAGGCCCTCGATGCACTGTATTGGACTCAGTTGACATTTTCCATCATAGCTCAGACGAGTACATTCTCTGATAGTTCTTTATTTACTTGTCGATTACTGTATTTCAGTTCTAGTTAGTTCTATTTGATTCTGGTTATAAATACGATTGATATTGTTGGATCCATTTTATACGACACTCATTTATTCATGTCTGGCCTCTATTTCTGGAACCACTACTGGCATCACATACTCGAATCACCCTAGAATTACTTACTGGTATCATTCATGTTCTGGCTAGACTTGTACTTATTTTTGTGTCGGGTTATGGATTCACTTGTACTTGTTGGGCGGGGAAATGTTGGAGTAGACATGTAAACATTTCCAAATATTGGAACTACTCCCTTGGAATTATACTGGAATGATAGCCTCCCACACTTGTCCGAGTGTGCGATGTGCCGTATTGCCTACAGCCGTTCACATGTCGATCTCGATATTTTAAAATACACTGTTAGAGTATAGTATGGACTCACCCTGGAATCCTTGATCACTGACTGGACTCAACTTATACTGGACTCATCTTGTACTGGAATCATCTAGTATTAGATTTACATTGTCTGGACTCTTATTGGGATTACACTTGACTCATATTACTGTCTGGACTTATATCATGTTACTCTAGTTTAGCTAGATCATATTTTACAGTCTTCATTACCATATTTCTCATCTTGTTTAGTTACCTTACTTTTCTTGTACCTTAACTGTTTCTCTGCATCATTACTCATATAAACTGCCATGTTCATTAATACAACTGTCTATAACTGCTTATAGTTCCTGAGATTTACTTAGGATTTCTTGATGAGTTGTGCTCGTTCCTGTCCTGACTGGACCCGTTGAAAATATTACAGATGCTTGCCCCGAGGACACTTGCCCTACTTACTATGGACCAGGAGATGGCTTAGCTACCTTTGGCCCCGACACTCAGGAGTGATCGGGAGACTAGCTAGTTGACTGTGTTTAGTTTTCATGTTTTAGAACTTAAATTGTAATAAGTTGAGATATTGTTTGTTTTGAGATTATTATTTAGTAGTTGGTTTGTTGTTGAGTCTTAGTTATAACTTCTGTGTTATCATATCGTGCTTAGACTGTGATTGAGATTTCTTATATCTATACTTATCCTCCGTTCAGAGTTGAGATTGACAAGTATATTATAATTGCGTGAGTTGTTAATTAGATAGTAATCTAGGACAGCGTTCTACTGCCGATACTGCGGCGTAGGCTGGACGTACCTACTTCTTGTGCCCCTACACTGGGTGCGGGTCGTAACACATTTTAGTGGTGACCCATGCAGGTGGAGTTTAGTAGTGGTATTCGAACTCGAGTATCACTACAGCCTGCGATAGGAACTAAGAAATAGGCTTTAACAGAGAGGTTACTCAATCACAGTTAGGACTACTTGAGAAGATTCCTGGGATGACCCTTGAGAATCTCATTATAAACTATCTTGAAATTCGATTTCGACAGTTTCTGTCTACTTTCTTGTTCATCGTTGAATTTGATTCTTGGTTATTGACTTAATTTTCTACCAAGATAACATTATGGGCTAGTTTGCCTCAGTCATGGAATCTAGAGTCTTCTACAGCCATATTAGCTGGTTTGGCGATGAATAGGTCTGATTTTGGATGTATTTCTCGGATGTGGGAATTTAAAGTTTTCGCAGCCAAGCTAGCGGCAGTGCAAAAATTTTAAATACCATGATTCTAGAGGTATGTACCTTAGTTACGGACTCTATGGATTATCGCTGTTGTACTTACTGGCGTAACGAGGATTCTGGTAACATAGTTCTGGATAGACGAATATGATTATCAGATTCAGAATAGATACCATATAGATGGTGCCCTAGTATGATGGAATAGAATATCAGTGTGGATGTTACTTGAGTATCATGGATTAGATAGAGGGCTAGGCCACCTGTAGCGCAGTACCGTGCTCCGCACCATTAGAGGATATCCCAAGGGGCAGGGCTTTTGTGCTGACAGTCGAATAGACCGACGCTACGGGTGACGGGTTAGCAGGTCTGTCTTTCCTGTTCTTCTTTCCATCTTGTTGTATGATTCTATTAGTACATGTCAGGATGTTTTGTGCTGTGATAGATAGTATAGTGACCTTGATCAAGATCGTGATATCACGACCAGTAGGACCACAATTTGCATGTTTTAGATATAGTTTACTTGACCTTGATGTTGGGGGTTTAACCTAGATGGAGTACGACCATCTTAATTTCGAGGACAAATTTTTCTAAGAAGGGTAGATTTATAACCACCACTTTTCTAAGATGAGGATAATTTTGAATTTTTATAAAAATCTATCGTTTAATATTAAGTAATAATTATGGTGAATTTTAATTAATTTAAAATTATTTAAATTAGTGTGTTGTTATTTTGATGTTTTACTAGTGTAACCTTAGAACTGTTTATCCTAGAGACTAACCATGACCATGGAGGCCTAATCCATGTGATTAGATTAGCTAATTACCACTTTCTAGGCTAAGGATATTTTGGTCATTTTGTGACTTTTGAATTATTTGGATTTTAATTAATTGATAAATTTTAGATTATTTTAATAATATTTAAATTAATGTATTGTGATTTTGGTCATTTTTATATTTTAATATTTTGGAAATTTTATATTGATTTTATGGGATTTTAAGTCGGGTTCGATTTTCATCTCGTTCCGACTTGTGTTAGTGACCCGGATAGCTTAGACTCTAGATGGGACCCCAAGATTAGTTAGGCATGGCCCACAAACCCTACTAATTAAGTTAGTGTCATTAGACTAATCCCACTTGCTTAGAATGGTTAAATTAGAGACTTAAACTTGACCTTTTTGACCACAAACCTTGTCATGACTTAAGTTGACCCAAAGAAGACTTGTAGGGGCATCTTGGACATTTCACATAGGCCCATTAGGCATGTATGGCCCCACCAATAGGGGGATAGGTGTCCCTCTCTTTCATTTCACACTTGCCTCTTTTTTCCCAAATTTGTTCTTTCCCAAACTTGAGAGCTTCCTTCTTGATTTTGATCTCCAAATCCCTCCATTATTCTTCCAATCTTTCATCATTTCTTCTCATTCAACCAAGGAGAGGTGCTAGCAAGGATTGGGAGCAAGGAGCAAGGAAGGGTGTCCATTTTGGAGGAGCTTTCGTGTCGAAAGCGTGTCCTTTGAGTGTATCATTGGGATCCCACTTCCAATAGGTATAACCATCTCTCTATTTTAATTTTTCTTATATTTAAGTTAGATTTGAATCCATAGGATCCACCCCCATGCATGTACAACCATTTGATTTTAATTTGAGGCTCTTTGGAGTCCTCTTTAGGAAGTTGAATAGGTTTGGTGTCCTACTTATGGAGTTTCCAATATGGACACCCATGTGTTGTGTTTATGCAAATAGGCTATTTTGTGGTTTAATTTCAGTTTTAAGATGGTTCGAATGATTTTATTTGGATAGCTATGTTGGTATCCAAGTATCTTGGCCTACGTGTGTTTCTTTTATCCAAAACAATCCAAATTCGTCATATTTTTATCCACGTTTTTAGTAGCTAAAGCAACTTAGAAATGCCATAACTCCCTAGCTCAAAACTCCGATTAATCTCTCATTTTTTTAAAAGAACCGTATCGTAGTTAGCTTTCCAAATATATATTAATAGGACAAATTCGTTCTAGAACTTTATGTAAACTATTTGAGTGTCAACTGTTCGAAAGATGATCGGTTTCGGTGTTTTTGCGATTCCGGGAGCTTTCGGACACGAAAATGTGATCCGTTTGAAGTTTCAGAAAGCTAATACGAAGGCTACAACATAATTTAATCCTAGAATTTAGTAAAGGCCCAATTGGTACAGTATTAGTTTTAAGTAGAAGAGTGACTATACGACATAGGCATTTTGTAACCTATGAGCCTATGTAGTAGGATATCATGTGAATGTAGGTAACATAGGTTGTCAAGAATATGTATGATATAGTACATATATGTATATATATTATTGTTATGTAATATATGTTAGTATAGTGTGTGTGTTTGAATGAGATAAGGATGTGTGTGGTTAGTGGAGAGAAGTGAGATTGATAGAGGATATGTGCTAGTGTGTATTTGATGTTGTATAGATGGTAGTGTAGTGTATGCGTTGTGAAGGTGAGAGAGTTGGAAGGATCATGCCATCCTATTTGACTTGAGGCTAGTGTGGTTTGTTGAGTGATTTGTGTTTTGGTTGAGTGATAGTGTGTTTGTATAGAGTGTGTGGGTGTTTTAGAAAAGAGGAGGGGTGGATTTGGTATACGTATTTGTGTGTGTTTTAGTATTGGAGTGGAGAGGAATTTAGATGTTGTATGTATGGATATGTTAGTATGTTAGTGGTTATATTAGAATCTATGTAGAGGTTAAAGGTATCTTAGAAGTTAGATAGTGATATCTTATATAAGTTAGATAGTTGTTGTGTTAGTCTATGTTATTGTTAGTTAGAAATGACATATGTTAGTTGGTTAGAGTTAGAGATGGATATATATACAATATGTTATGGTTAGATATTAGTTAGTGGATGTTAGTTGTGTTAGGTTTCTAAGTTAGAATAGATGGTTAGAAGTTATATGTTAGAATGTTGTTAGTTGAGGTATTGGTTAGTGTCACACTCACTTTTCAATTTCAAGGGTATTTTAGTAATTGTGATTTATTTAAATTTTTAAGATTTTTATTTGAATTTTTATCTATTTTAATTAGATTGATTGCAGTGTGATTGATTGATTGTAGACAGGTGACTTGGTAGTTTGACCTAAGCC
>JANAVB010042438.1:0-12639 GCA_029216955.1 Iris pallida
ACCATCACTTTCGTGGCGAACAAGTCTCTAAAATTAGGGAGTACTGAACTTTAGGTAAAACTTGAACAACGCTATGGAAGATATTATTTTTTTGAGAATTTATTTACATTTAATTGTTGTATACTTCAAATTCAAACAAAAAATAAACACAACTAAGAAAATTTAAAAAAATACTCACATTTTTTTCCCCCAAAAATTTGGGGTGGCTATTGCGGTAGCTCCGCCCTGGTCACTACCATTACTGCACTCCGCAATTTATCAAAAATGCAAAATTCACATCATAAAGCAAACTTGGTTGTCATTTCATTACTTGTGCAAACATAATAATTTTGTGTGCATAATCAGGCTTATAAATTTTGTAATATTACAAAATAAAACAGTGTGAATCATGACCATTCAATTAGTTTCGATACAAGGGGAAAAAATCAATCCTAACAATTGTATTAAAACTCTATAGCTCCGTATAGCCCAGTAGACCAAAAAAAAAATCATACAGTGATAACTGTTGTTGTGTCCGTCACAAAAAAATGATTTAACTAATGAAACACATGATAGTCCCAAGTAATTCTAAACTTCGGGTTATAAAATAACCAATATCTCCTAATTTCTTTTTGAACATTTTGAGTTTCTTAGAGCATCTCCAACCCTATTGATTTGTTTTGTGTTGTGATTTCTATGTGGTATGAGACACAAGACAATGTCTTTCCTATGTGGCAAGATAATATTCACACAAGACAATGAGATAAAAAAATATTCTCCAATGCAAAAAATTGAGAAGACAACAAAAAGTTTTTTTTTTCAACTTTCAAGACAACTCCTCCACTTCTTCATTTTTTTTTATAAGTATTTCTATTCATAACTAATGATGTGGAGACAAAGTCATTATGAAGTGCATTGTCTAGATCTAGAAAAACCAACTTCACATTATCTTTGTTATGTCAACTTTATAATTAATTCTACATTTGCATTGGAGATTTTTTTGAAATAAAAATTTATCATTCCTATGTTGACAATTATTTTTTCTAAACTCCACTTCCCTTTGTTGGGAAAGAAACGCGGAAACATTTTTCCAAACTAGAGAGTACCTGCGAGAGAACCGAGCAATACAACGCACGAACCAAAACACCAAAAATAAACAACGCAGACACAAAAAATTTTTGACGTGGAAAATCCTTGCAGGAAAAACTACGGGACGATCGGAGTCCAACCCTGAGAAGCCTTTACTAATGAAATAAAGGATTACACCATCTACACACTTCTCTCGATCCAAATCGGATCCCCATAACACTTAGGAGCAAGAATAATTATTACAAGGCTACGAAGAACAAAGACGACGAGTAGATATTACCCGAACACGATCCTCCTTCGAAATGGCCTTCAATCCACCTTCTTATCTCCCAAAGTTGCAATGGCACTCTTGCCTCTTTTCTCTCTCTTTTTCTTCAATGTTTTTGTTGTAATTAGGGTTAGGAATAACCATGTATAAACCCCCTAATCTGCAGCAAAACCTGGACCGTAGGATACGATCCAATGGTGATCAATCACCCTGAAAAACGCTTCAGTCCCGACGACACAGAGCTCGGCCAGAACTCTGTGTTTGGCAACCAGAACAGTTCTGGAACCAAAAGGCAGAGTTCGACCAGAACTCTGTGTGGGGGCAGAGTTCGGCCCGAACTCTGCCTCCCCTGTTCCAGAATGTAAAGTTGTGGCTCCCAAGTTTCTTCTTCGTCTCCGAATGGCCTCGTCACCTCCTCGAGCTTCTCTGACACACAGACGGCGCTCGTCGCACTCCTGGATCTTCTCCACATAGGTTGGAAACCCCACCCACTCCAACAAATTTTTTCCTTCACAACTAGGTGGAGGAGTCGTCATCCCGACGATCTGCCTACAGTACTCAAACTTTTTCCTTGGTAGAACCTTCATGAGCATGTCTGCTCCATTGTCATCAGTATGAACCTTCTCAAGCGCCGTGTCCTTCTTCTCAACCACATCCCGTATCCAATGATACCGAGTCTCGATGTGCTTGGACCGACTATGAAATGTCTAGTTCTTCACAAGGTGAATAGCACTCTGACTGTCGCAAAGCAAAGTATACTGCTCTTGCTTCAGTCCCATTTCCTGCAGCAACTTCTTCATCCACAGCAGCTCCTTGCAAGCCTCCGTCACCGCAATGTATTCTACCTCCGTCGCCGACAAGGCAATACACTTCTGTAACCGCGACTGCTACGATACCACTCCTCCGGCAAACATCATCACATAGCCCGAAGTTGATCGTCTCGTGTCTACATCTCCAGTCATATCAGCGTCGGTATACCCAACCAGCTTTGGCTCGTCACCACCAAAAGAAAGTCTCCAATCGGCAGTGCCCTGAAGGTATCGTAGAATCCACTTGACCGCACTCCAATGTACCCTTCCAGGATTTGAAAGATACATGCTAATTGTGCCAACTGCATGAGCGATGTCTGGCCTCATACACACCATAGCATACATAAGGCTCTCCACAGCTGAAGCATATGGAATCCACTCCATATCTTCCTTTTCGTCCTCGGTAGATGGACATTGCTCCACAGTGAACTTAAAGTGAGCCGCAAGGGGGCAACTCACTTTCTTCGACCCGTCCATACTGAAACGCTGAAGTACCCGGTAAATGTACTTCTTTTGGGACAAATGTAGCAGCTTGGACTCTCTCTCTCTCTCGACTGATCTCTATCCCAAGGATAGTCTTTACTGCGTCCAAATCCTTCATAGAGAAGGTCGTGCCTAGTTGGCGCTTCAACTCTGCTATCCTAGTGGCATTCCGACCCACTAATAGCATATCATCTATATAGAGCAATAAAACGATGAAATCATCCTCGACAAAATACCTCACAAATACACAGTGATCCGACGTCGTCCGTGCATAACCATGCTCCCCCATAAACGATTCGAACTTTCTGTACTACTGCCTTAGAGCCTGCTTGAGACCATACAAGCTCTTCCTCAACCGGCAGACCAAATATGACTTGCCCTTCTCAAAGAATCCCTTTGGCTGCTCTATCTATAACTCCTCCTCAAGATTACCGTAGAGGAATGTCGTCTTCACGTCCATTTGCTTGACCTCCAAGTCAAGACTGGCTGCCAATACTAGCACCACCTGAATAGACGAATACTTGACGATAGGCGAAAAGATCTCATAATAATCTACGTCTTTCTGCTGACCGTAGCCTTTAACTACCAGCCTCGCTTTGTATCGAGGGCGAGTAGCATCATCCGTCTGCTTTACTCTAAACACCCATCGATTCTTCAAAGCCTTCTTACCCTTTGGCAACTGCACCAGCTCATAAGTGGAATTAGTGTGCAAGAAACTCATCTCCTCCTGCATAGCCTCCATCCACTCCTGCTTGTGGTCATCTTCTATAGTCTCTGCAAAACTTTCGGGCTCTCCCCCGCCAGTCAGTAGCATATACTCACCTGGTGAGTATCTCGTAGATGGTCGACGCTCTCTGTCGCTCCTTCTCAATGGAGCCACTGGTGCTGGCTGTATACCAACAGCCTGCTCCCCTTCAGGAACTGCCTCTCCGGCATCCTCATCCTCCTGAGGGACACCCTGACCACCATCAACAAGCTAAAGATCAAGGTTGGGAGCAACTCCATGTACTGGCACCCCCATAATTTGATCCTCTGCGATGTCCTCTGGAAACTGTTCGAAGCAAAATAACTCTAACTCAGGCAATTCCTCAGCCTCAGAAGGCGTATCGGAATCCTGAGTGTTGGTCATGGTCTGATCCTCGACGAATACCATATCCCTACTTCTGTAGAGATTTCTTCCCACTGGGTCGTAGAGTCTATAGCCAAACTCATCCCGACCGTAGCCGACAAAGATGCATCGCCTTGTCTTCGGCTCAAGTTTGGTCTGCTCGTCCTTCGGTACATGTACGAAGGCCTTACAGCCAAACACTCGCAGGTGATTGTATGACGGCTCTTCGTCGTACCATACTTTGTCAGGCACATCACCCTGTAAAGGAGAACTAGGAGACAAATTAATAACATAAGCAGCTGTGAGAAGAGCCTCACCCCAATTACTGTTCGACAAGTTTACTTCTGACAGCAAACACCACACCCTCTCCATCAGTGTCCTATTCATGCGCTCCGCTACACCATTGAGCTGAGGTATCTTGGGCGGAGTCTTCTGGTGTCGTATCCCCTGCTCTCTGTAATAAGCATCAAAGGGACCAATGTAATCGACGCGGACCGAACACACAATAACTTCTTGCCCGTCTCTCTTTCAACAGAGGCCTAAAACTCTTTGAAAGTAGACAACACCTGATTCTTGGTCTTTAAGACATAGACCCAAACCTTCCTGGAGCAGTCATCAATAAAAGTTACAAAGTAAGAAGCACCACCAACAGATTTTACCTTCATAGGACTGCAAACATCCGAGTGAATCAACTCGAGCAACGCCGGCTTCCTTGAACTTGGGTGACTTTGGAAAGACATCCTATTTTGCTTTCCAGCTAAGCAATGTGTGCACTTCTCCAACTTTGTAGACTTGAGCCCTGGAATCACCTTCCTGTTTACCAAGTAGCTCATCCCCTTCTCGTTGATATGGCCGAGCCGCCTGTGCCAAAACTCGGTAGACGCATCACGGCTGCGTTCACCTCCTGTACTCCCTGTGCGCTGTAATGGCCCGCTCCGCCCTAGCGAACGCCGATTCAAACGGCAAGTGCAATGACTCAAACGAACCGTCGACCCGAAGAGTTGGCATCGACCTGATGAAGAATCGATGCAAGGCTTACATTGGCCCGACAAGAGGAATCCAGACTTAGACTTTCAAAGGCGCGCTCGGAGTATCGCTCGGCCGATACGAACATCGGTAAGGTGGGTGGCTCCGATGAACCCGTCTTTGCTTAGCCTAGACACATAACAATGCGGACACTATCACGAGAATCGCTAGACGAAAATCCCGGGCATGCTAATAAATGACTCAACGCACCTAGCTAATGGAATAATCCCATCTTGTATGCTTGTATAGAATATGGAAAGAAATATGGAAAATATGAGAACTCTCGCACCGCGCTCCACGCTCGTGCTACGGCACAAGCTTACGTTCAAGTTCCCTACGCGTTCAACAATCAAACAATGAATGGGTTACAACAATAAAACGGGAAGACTATCGACATTGTCGTTCCGAGTAGAGTTAGCAACATTGAAAGACTATGGGACCGATGGGTCGCCAAGGCGACTCCCGTACGAGGAGTTACAAAATGTATGAATGAATGAATGAACGAATAAGTGAATGAATAAATCAACGAATGAAAGAATGAATATGTGAATGAATCGATGAACAAACGGACAAGTGAAAGAAAGAAAAGAAAGAATGAATGAAAGATAAGAAAAGAAAGAATGGTTAGCGACAGGTGTGACGGACACGTGCAACGGGGCTCTCTATCCGTGCTGTACGGACGCCAACCTGGTTGATAACGCATTATGGCTAAGGGTTAGCCTATGGCTCGGAGATAGCCGTTAAGTTAAAATGACAAGATAATACAAAATGGTCGTGGACAAACGGTACGGGCGTTGTGTGGAGTATACCGTGGCCGTGTAGTGGAAGGATTCTGCGGCACGAGCGTTGTGTGGAGTATACCGTGGCCGGCCTAGGCGGAATCAAAAGCGGGGCTTACGGGCTGCCTGGGTGCGGGCTTGGGCACCGGGAGACGTAAGTGCAGGTTATTTCAAAAGACTTGACGGAGTGTACCAGCCATCACCCTACGCTAAGTTAAGAAATACCAAGGAGAAATATCCAAAATAGCTTGTCATGCCAGCGACCGGTGCATATAGATTAAGTGAACTTTGCTGGTGGCTATCCACGTGCAAGTCCTTGCATTGAAATCAAGTAGTCTAAGTTAAATGAACAAGCGCCTACTGAACGGCTTGAAATGTATCACACCAAATAACTAAGAGTGCTTCATACAAACGAGTTAAAAGAATGCACGCCTACAACGTGCTAGAATTCTGAGGCAGGAACACGCCCTTGACACTGAATGCTTACGTGAATCATGTTAAGTTAGAATATATGAACTGTTGTCTAACTTGGTTACTTTGGACAGGAAGGTCGGACGGTAAGTATGGGTAAGTCGTACATTTATTTCCATACGACACTTGTATTCGGCAACACGAGATAGGCTATGAGATATGCCATGAAAATGATCCTAAGGCAAGATTAGAAAGACAATGAATTCTAGAGATGCACAAAAGTGAATAGAACGTGTTTGGTAATGATAGCATTGTGGGCGAGCTAGCCTCCCCACCAGTGCATAACAATGTACTGATAACCCTACAGTCTGCTTGCAGGATGCAGGCGACTTCGGCTGGTACGGAGCTTCCATCGAACGTGTTAAGGCGCGGAGCCAACTCCGGAGCCTTGGGACATTGCAAAAAGCTGAAGCACTCTATACAGGACATAATGTATCGGAACATCGCCATGAATCATTCCATGTTGTAAGCCACTTGGCACGCCTTTTATGTTTCAGAGAGAGAGCTTGAGCGATTTGTAATATCGGCCTAGCGCCGCTTGTAAACTTCTTGAAAATCAATAAAGTGTTTGAATTCGCTTCAAGTTGTGTTCATTTACTTTCCGCTGCAAATGGGGACACTCTGTGCGACTCTGTGGCCTAGCTTAAATCAGCCGTTTCTGGACATAGCCTTGCACGGGTGCAACCTAGGCCCGTGCGGCATCACGCCTTAGCGAGGACGATCGCTCCTACGGGAGTGGGGCGTGACAGATTGGTATCAGAGCTCGGCTTTACGTCCTTGGACTTCAAATTGATTTCTCAGTTTTGAAAGCTCGTCGTTGGAAAAAGAAGTGTACGCTCTCTCTCATTGTGCCTTGGGATGTTCCATACAATAAGTCTAATATTTTCAAAAGCTCGAACGAGTACTCGGTTGAACGGGATCGATAGGCGACGGCCTTTATGCCAAACGATATTAAACATGACTCGATAGAGAACACATACTAAGTAAAGTCGCGTGCGTGCCCAAATAGTCCTACGTCGACATTAGCAATTGAGCATGCAAACTTGAATATAGTTCGTACGGGATGGTTATGCGGTACAACTTAGTCCGCGTGTCGCGCACCTCGACTTCTGGTGCAATCGAATTACGAGCGATATCAAGTACCGCTCGGTCAGGAACGGAGATACACTTAGAGTGTATATCGATAGGAACGCTATCAAACTAACGCTTAGGCGTGCATGGAAGATTTATTAGATTTTTGAGGATTAGTACGAACGACTTAGTACGTCGAGGCGACGTGAGCGGTTACGCTAGATATTCGTCGAACGAATCTGAAGGATGTCTTAGAGCATGATGTAAATGTGATTGTGGATTAAATAGGATGGCTTGAACCCGAGTGGTGTATGTGATAAGTTCGGAGAAGAATAAGAATGAATATCGATAACTAGATCGTATGGCTCGAATCCGAGTGGTGTATGGATGTTCTTGGAAAATCATTCGAGCAAAAATTAAGGATTACGAAACACAACGAGTACGTCGGCGAGGCGATGCGATCGCGCAAAGCCTTAGAACGCGTCACGCTTAGTTGGTCGTGACTTCGAATGTCCCGAACGAGATGTCGTTCGGACAACTTGTCAATGGACAATGCAAGTTAGAAAACGATTCAGAACGATGAATGAAAATGAATGGTCTTGATCGAGGAAACTTAGAGGATCATGCGCACAATTTTGGATTGATTCAAATAAATTGTGACTTGAGTTTGGATAACGATCTTGAAACTAGCTTGAGGAATAGCAGTTGAACTTGATCTTGAATATTAAATGAAATTGTGGAATATCCAACTCGGACAACAGCATCAACGCACGACTCGAAATCGGTTGTAAAGAAAGATCGTCAGGTTACGCATATCGTCGATGGTATTGAGGCGTATCAAAGATCGATATGCGATAACTCGGGGGTACTCTGACTCGGTGAATGACGATCGTGTAAATGTCATTGTTCCATTGGATGCTATACTTGGGATGTTAAAAATGTGTCGAGGAAAAGATAGACTTGGCTCGAGGATTTTCTAGTTGAACGCATGACGGTCAGACTGTCGAATTGATTTGGCTTGGATGAAAATAAGAATGCTTGGATTTGCTTCGTTGACAACCACAACGTTGACGTTCTTGTCTTATGCGAGCGCAACTCCAGCCTCGCACATGCATCGCGCCGGATTAGGACGATCACTCTGCGTGAGCACTGATATGGTGATTCATACAGCGAGAGTGATTAAACTTGGATGGCGTGGCAATTTGATTGCTTCGACTTGTGGTTTGACGCGAAGGTAAACTCGAGAATGAATCAGTGTGTGTGATGATTGAACTTGAGGATTGAGTAGGTCCAATCCGCGTATCGAGAATGAGTTAGTCTAAACTCAACAAGAGTTACGCCCCGATGAGAATGATTATTCCGTAGGAGCGTTGCATGGTGATTCATACCGTGGATGATCGGACTCGCGTGAGATTGGAACGCAATGTATTGTCGAGCTGGATGACCTCGTGATCGAATACATGAATTGGTTAGAATGGATATGTGAAGTATGTCGATTGGGTGATTTAATGGATTCGAATATGCGCAACGAATACATTGATGCGAATAGGTGAACGTGCTCGATGTTTAGAAATCTGAGTGACGA
This sequence comes from Iris pallida, assembly GCA_029216955.1. Taxonomy (NCBI): domain Eukaryota; kingdom Viridiplantae; phylum Streptophyta; class Magnoliopsida; order Asparagales; family Iridaceae; genus Iris; species Iris pallida. The sequence continues at coordinate 8,669 of JANAVB010042438.1, forward strand.
AAGCTTCGGTAGAAAACCCCCGTACTACCGACTTTGGTTCGACCCTATGATTGGGGTCAGTGTTGGCATTATTGTTGGAGAACTGTGATTCCAATCCTGACATTGACTTAGCCTCGAAAAGAAATAGCCTAGCGGATAGGCGGACGACCCTATACCGAGTGATTGAACCTGTGAGATTGATATTAGAGTATCGTCTGGACGGACGATAGACTTGGGGCAACAAGACTTAGAGTAGGACGGGAAATTAGGAGTGTGTGTGAACGACAACAAGAATGGCCCCAAACGATGGGAACGATAGGAATGGATAATGCACAATTAAAGTTGGAATAACGAATTGAATCATTGGTCGAAAGACGTACTCGATGATAGTGCAATACTTGGTCTCGAATCGGACGAGAATTACTTAGACTTGGCCGACTCCGCTAAGAAGAAATCGTATTGATTTCGTTGACAAGAGCGCTTGAGAAGTGAATCGAATCATCTCGAGGACCAAGATAAACGATATGTGATACACACATAAGTTCAGTTTTAAATCGAAGTTAGCAAAACGATCGGCAAATCAAAACTATCACGAGTAGCTTGTCCGACTTCGCTAGTCGCTAAGCTTGATTGAAATGTACGTATTCGGAGGATGCCTTGAATGCGTGTACGATCCAAACTCAACGATATGATGAACTCGAATGCAGCTGCAAGTGGGTGTTGAGATGCGCATGAACGAATGAGTGAGTTTGCCTCAGCCTACGACTCTCGTGTTTGAGAATTTCAACGCACCTCGTACGACCGTTTCAGTCCCATGATTCGAAATAACAAGCAAGTCGAAGAAACACGACAATTGAAAAAGAACCATCAACTCTGAAATGAATGAAAAGCCATTCAATAAAATTGACCAAACGTATGCGATGCAGAACTTGGAAGGTATCGAGTATAGTTCGATGCCATCGAGCAATAAGCCAGTCGATAGGAATTGTCTACGATACGCACACGACATGAGTTAAGGAACGGTAGGATGACCTGCACTCAGGAAGTCTCGAGGAAGAGACTTGTTTTGAGTGGTGTATTATGTAATGTCCCGCTCCGTCCTAGCGGAACGACGATTCAAACGGCAATGCAATGACTCAAACGAGCCGTCGACCCGAAGAGTTGGCATCGACCTGATGAAGAATCGATGCAAGGCTTACATTGGCCCGACAAGAGGAATCCAGACTTAGACTTTCAAAGGCGCGCTCTGAGTATCGCTCGGCCGATGCGAACATCGCTAAGGTGGGTGGCTCCGATGAACCCGTCTTTGCTTAGCCTAGACACATAACAATGTGGACACTATCACGAGAATCGCTAGGCGATAACCCCGTGCATGCTAATAAATGACTCAACGCACCTAGCTAAGGGAATAATCCCATCTTGTATGCTTGTATAGAATATGGAAAGAAATATGGAAAATATGAGAACTCGCACACCGCGCTCCACGCTCGTGCTACGGCACAAGCTTACGTTCAAGTTCCCTATGCGTTCAATAATCATACAATGAATGGGTTACAATAATGAAACGGGAAGACTATCAACATTGTCGTTCCGAGTAGAGTTAGCAACATTGAAAGACTATGGGACCGATGGGTCGCCAAGGCGACTCCCGCATGAGGCGTTGCAAAATGTCTGAATGAATGAATGAACGAATAAGTGAATGAATAAATCAACGAATGAAAGAATGAATACGTGAATGAATCGATGAACAAACGGACAAGTGAAAGAAAGAAAAGAAAGAATGAATGAAAGATAAGAAAAGAAATAATGGTTAGCGACAGGTGTGACGGGCACGTGCAACGGGGCTCGCTACCCACGCTGTACGGACGCCAACCTGGTCGATAGCACATTATGGCTAAGGGTTAGCCTACGGCTCGGAGATAGCCGTTAAGTTAAAATGACAAGATAATACGAAATGGTCGTGGACAAACGGTACGGGCGTTGTGTGGAGTATACCGTGGCCGTGTAGTGGAAGGATTCTGCGGCACGGACGTTGTGTGGAGTATACCGTGGCCGGCCTAGGCGGAATTAAAGTGGGGCTTACGGGCTGCCTGGGTGCGGGCTTGGGCACCGGGAGACGTAAGTGCAGGGTATTTCAAGAGACTTAATGGGGTGTACCAGCCATCACCCTACGCTAAGTTGAGAAATACCAAGGGAAAATATCCAAAATGGCTTGTCATGCCAGCGACCGGTGCATATAGATTAAGTGGACTTTGCTGGTGGCTTTCCACGTGCAAGTCCTTGCATTGAAATCAAAGTAGTCTAAGTTAAATGAACAAGCGCCTACTGAACGGCTTGAAATGTATCACACCAAATAACTAAGAGTGCTTCATGCAAACGAGTTAAAAGAACGCACGCCTACAATGCGCCAGAATTCTGAGGCAGGAACACGCCCTTGACACTGAATGCTTACGTGAATCATATTTAGTTAGAATATACGAACTGTTGTCTAACTTGGTTTACTTTGGACAGGGAAGGCTGGACGGTAAGTATGGGTAAGTCGTACATGTATTTCCATACGACACTTGTATTCGGCAACACGAGATAGGCTATGAGATATGCCATAAAAATGATCCTAAGGCAAGATTAGAAAGACAATGAATTCTATAGATACACAAAGTGAATGGAACGTGTTTGGTAATGATAGCATTGTGGACGAGCTAGCCTCCCCACCAGTGCATAACAATGTACTGATAACCCCACAGTCTGCTTGCAGGATGCTGGAGACGCCGGCTGGTGTGGAGCTTCCATCGAACGTGTTAAGGCGCGGAGCCAACTCAGGGGCCTTGGAACGTTGTAAGAAGCTGAAGCACCCTATATAGGACATAATATATCGGAACATCGCCATGAATCATTCCATGTTGTAAGCCACTTGGCACGCCTTTTATGTTTCAGAGAGAGAGCTTGAGTGATTTGTAATATCGGCCTAGCGCCGCTTGTAAACTTCTTGAAAATCAATAAAGTGTTTGAATTCGCTTCAACTTGTGTTTATTTACCTTCCGCTGCAAATGGGGACACTCTGTGCGACTCTGTGGCCTAGCTCAAATCAGCCGTTTCTGGACATAGCCTTGCACGGGTGCAACCTAGGCCCGTGCGGCATCACGCCTTAGCGAGGACGATCCCTCCTACGGGAGTGGGGCGTGACCTGAGCTCCCCTTCATATAGTAGAGACTGGACTTCTTGCTTCCTCTGGCAATCACCATCGAACCTCTGGAAAGCTTCCACTGACTGTTCCCGAAGAGACTGAAGAATCCCTCGTAATCCAATCTTCCAACTGACGCCAGGTTAAAACAGATATCAGGGACATGACGAACATCTTTGAGAATAAGAACTGCACCCGTCTTCGTTCTCAAATGCACATCTCCAACGGCAACCGCCTTCGACACATCTCTATTGCCCATCTTCAACACTCCACAGTCGCATGTCGTGTAAGTGGCAAATAGTGTCCTGTTGTGAGATACATGTGTCGAAGCCCCTGAGTCCACCAGCCAAGAATAGGCATCGCAGGCGAGATTTGTAATGACCTCATCACCTACAACGATCACATCGCCTCCATGTATCGAGGTCGCCGCTGTTGTGTTCTCATCTTGCTTTCCCTTGTCGCCCTTCTTCTCTCTCTTCCAAGCAAAACAATTTCGATTGATGTTGCCCTTCTTGCCACAATGGTAACACTCCGAGTCCTCGTACCGACCCTTGGACTTCCACCTACTCTTGTCTCTGCCACCACCTGGATCCCTGTTTTTGCCCTTTCTGCGGCTCTCTGAAACCAATGCCTCTGAGTAGTGGGATGTGGATGAAGTGCCCTGAGAACGTCTCCGCATCTCTTCATTTAGCACCCCGCTCTAGGTAAACTCCAGACTGACCACATCCTCTGGAGCAGAAGCGATCATAAATACTCGTACGGTCTTCCACGAGTCTGGCAATGTACACAGCAACATAGTACCTGAATTTCG
>JANAVB010042439.1:0-45400 GCA_029216955.1 Iris pallida
GCTCGAGTAATGGTCTCCTCACGAGTCAATAAATCTCTCCCTTCCGGCTCAGCTTGTCATACTTAAAGGACAGCTTCGGAGGTCCTTCTCCAAGGTGGGCTTGATCGTCTCTTGAACAACCTTTACCTTTTCTAACGCTGATACAAGGAAAGCACGCCCTGCTCCGCCATGGAAGACACATCGACTTCCACAGTTTTTATAACTAGATTAGGCACTGATTAGCCTCTGCCAGCTTGCTCCAAAAGGACGGCCACCCCTTCTCCACCTGGAGCATCTTTAACAGGGCAATCTGGCCTTGGGCGCAGTGGTGGGCCACGGCAAATGAAGTCCCCCTCCTCAAAGCAGCCTCGACCCCCCGTTTCAAGTGACGATAAAAGCTCTCGACTTGTCCCTTGACGATTTGGTCCAAATTCTTCAGAGAGGACGCTCGAAGGGATAGCACATAAGGAAGTCGAAGGCGTCCGGGAAGGAGGCACACTTGAGCTTGATGATCCTTCAAAAGGAAAATAAATTTCGAGCAATGAGACTCCCGCACAGCAGTAATCTCCTCTTCCGTAACCCGAAGAAGCTGAAGACTAGACAAAGCGGCGTGTTCAGTCTCCGGGGAAGAGGAAGCTTCAACCAACCCAGCACCTTCCGATGTTGGTACATGAACCACCGCCTCGCCTCTGGTGGTATAAGGGGCTTTGAACTAAGCTCAGCCAGGTTCCTTTCGATTTGAAGGAGGGGAGGTCCATTTCTTCTCTTCGGGAACAGGTCTGCCCCGACGTCGTCCGCTATCCCCTCTTCCGCGGCCATATCCACTATCGTTAGTAGAGAGGTAGGGCATGTAGGTCCAGAACAACCAACAATCAGCTTGATTCGAAGGATATGAAGAAGGAGCGAAGGAACCTCCTCGTCGATAAGAATATGACATAGCTTACCAGGGGAGGGCGGAGGAATCCTCGACTCACTCTGGAGAGTCATGATTCTTCCCACTGCCCTGTATCCTCCTCTACAGCAACAGCCGAATCACCTACATTTGTTACTCCAGTCCCAGTCAACCCAAAAGAAGTTGAAGCTGGGCCGGTTACGACCAATCGTGACCCTGCAGCCTCGATATTTGACTCTGTAAAACTGGCGCCTTCTTTGACCAGGGTGCTCATAACTGGAGAAGACTCGAACGCAGCCCCGAGCTCCAGAGGGTTTATGTCTTCAAAAGTCTACACGAAAGAAAAGAGAGAAATAATAAGATAAAATACCAGAAGTAAAATTGTAGTCGGCCAGAATAAAACTTACCTCCGGGAGGGCTTCGGTATCACTGCCCTCTTCTGTAGGGTCAAAACCTCGATTCTTAAATACGACCCATTTTTGAGAACGAGGCCAGTTAGCAACCGAAGGTTCGCACCTACTTCGCTTAGGCGAAGGACTCGGCAAAGGGGAAGGCAAGGCGCGTCACCAGAGTATTCGCAGGGAGGTAACAGATTGTCGTACTCATCCTCGTCTTCTGTATCAGTAGAATCAGAATTAGAGATTGCAACGGCCTTCGTCTTCCTTGCCCTATTCTTCTTTTTGGACCCCTTGCACTTTTTCGCCAGCGTAGTACCGGTTATAAAACTTGTACTCGCATCGAAATTGTGGGGAGGCCCATTCACGGAGATGTGGTAGAGAGCTGCCATGTACGAGATACGTACTACATCTTTGGTATCAGGAAGAGAGAAGATGGTCTAGGTACAGATAGCACTGTAATAATGTCAGGCCCGAATACCATCTAGGATGCTGCCCTCATAACCTAAGTAGGGACTCGGGTTGTCTAAAAATAATTGACAATACCCAAATTGTCTAGAGTACCGACTGGGCAAATAAGGTTCCAAGAAGGCAATGTTACGATTGCGGTACACCAGATGCGCAAGACAGATATTCTACAAACAGCGGAACAACTTTTCAGATAAAATCTGGGGCACGGTACTGCCATCGAGATAAAGATGCCTCATTTTCTCATCAGTGAATGACGGGACCAACACAAGAAGGAAGAGTTGTCCACCCGTGCAAGCATAACACGGCATTCGGATATGGTCAAACAGGTCCAAGACATATCATGATATTGATAAATGAATACATCATGAATCGTCGCGTTCCCCTCAGGGCCAGGTCGCATCAGAGAATGGCAGTGCATTAACAGCCACCCCATCAGATAATGATAGGGTAGCTCAATTCGATGGAAATTCTTTGTAACATCATGAGCTATGGTTCTGGCCGTAAAGATTCGAAGACCCTAATGGATGCTGTACACCATGGCTGGGAGTAGAGCTAGCATGTCTCCGAAAACTAACTTGACAGCATGGAGGATCAGGTTGCGGCTGATTCTCTCAATCGAACCAGTACCCCCCGAGACCACACAAATCCTCAGCCATATCATCAAAAATCCAGCCAAGATGGCTTTATGTGACAAGGGTTGGGTATCTTGATAGTAGTAGCTGAATGTGTCAGACTGGCTTCCGAATCTGTCACCAGAAGCTTTGGTTTCTCTTGGCGCTTTGCACCTGAGCGTCCACTCCCGCATGAGTCTGGGTGCTCCGAAGGACAACCCGGCCCGAGGCGCCAAGGTCGAATAAGTAACTGACCCAGGACTTGGTATGAGGAAGAGTCCCCTCATAACTTTCAATCCTTCTTCTTTGACATTTGTTGGCAAGTGCTATGATGACATAACACCTCCCGGTAAATGGCAAGGAACCCGAGAAATCGTCGCTTTAATTCCTCAAATTTCTCATTCGTGGGAGTATACTCCTCATAAACTTCATCCCAACAGGGCAGCTTGGAGATGTCATGCATCTCGTAAAGGGCGAGCCCCATCTCCCCAGCAGGTGTATAAAAGGTCCCCGTACGACAATTATACATCTCGAAGAGCGCTATGAACAGCTTTGCGTTTATAGGAAGGCCATAGCAAGTGCCCCTTATGGCATAGTAGAGGCCGAGCCACTGTAAAATATCTTCATAAGTCGACAGGATCTAGAGCGTCAAGATGACCCATGGAGGGGAACGACACATCCAATTCTGCAGCGACAGTCTACCCGTGGGATATGATCCTTTACGGGCAATTTGGTTCAGGAAGGTGTCGGCCTCAGAGTGTCGATTATTGGGCCTCTGGTCGTTTATAAAACTACCAGGGGCTAGCTCGACGATGAAACAACTGACCGACTCCCTGGTCGCAACCGCCGACAGCACTCGTCTATTATAATAGATGTTGCCTATGAAGATGGCTTGCCGGTCCTGAGTAATGGGGTTCGCCATTCGCCTTTCGATAGGCACCATATAGAAACTTGACAGAAAGAAGTGGCATTCCATCTGAGGAAGATGAATCGGTAGCTCATTGGAAAGAAAATCCCAGTTCTCAAAAAGCTCCAGGGCGCGAGGATTCGAGACAGCTGTAGCATCTCCGAACAAAAAGGAAGGCTTCAGATGAATGCCCTCTAACTTCCCGGAATTCATTATACTGAGTAAGTAAAAAAATGATTGGTTCCTGATCTCCCTCAACCTGTCTTCAGGCTGATTTCGGGCAATCTGAGTCGACACATGTTCGACTATTTGGTCAAATCTTACACCCAATACAGATTGAGCATATCCTATCAAGAGTTCCCCCGAGGAAGCTAAGGTCAAGTCCACTGCAAAAGATAGAGGAAAAGTAAGCGTTAGAAGTTCCATCCTTTCAAACCTAGCCAAAATAAGACCTATGCGGCATGAGATACAGGCGGTTAAAGTCATACGCTCATGCGGCAGAGTCAGGGGACACTTAGGCCAATCAAATCAAGAAAGGGTGCTCATGCGGCTCGGTCACGAGACACTTATGCGGCTCAGTCACAAAGTGTTCATGCGACTCGGTAATGAGGTACTTATGCGGCTTGGACCCGAAGTGCTCCTACGCCTTGAGATATGAAACACCCAGGCGGCTCAGTCAGGAGACACTCATGCAGCACAACTGTGTACTATTTATGTAGATCAGTCCTGAGGTCATTTATGCAGCACTTATGCGACTCATCCTATACGATCCTATAATACAGAACATATGTGGTTCAACTGAGATAGGGCACGCATCGACCAAGCTTATTACATAAAAAATAATATAGCATGGGCTTGCGCATAAAAACATACGACATGGCCATCGTCTTCCCACTGTCCTTACCTTTGATGGGAGGGTGCACATCAGAGTGCGTGAAAGAAGAGTCTGCCGCTCTCGATGGAGAAGCAAGCCCCTTTTATTTGGCCGCAGTCGACTTAGAAGCTTTGGGAGCCATTGAAGATAAGAAGACGGAGATGAAAGAGGAGAAGGTAAAAAAGAAAATTTTCTCTTCAAAGCACTCCTATTTATAGAGTGTCCAGAAAGGGTGCCGTTTCGATTCTCGAGATTATTAAAGATAATGATGACGTTTGGGGATTTTATCCCTAGTAACCGTCAACTTTATCTCGAAAAAAGAGAACCTAAATCCGAAATCGAATCAAGAGCATTAAATACAGCAGTGACAGCTGACAGACTCTCTGCGGCTCGAAGCGCCCATGCGACTCAAGATTTGTTCTGCGACTCAGGACCTCCCTGCGGCTCAGTATTTCTCTGCGACTCAAGATCTCTTTGCAGTTCGAAAACAACTTCCTGCAACTTGAAAACTCCCTATGGCTTGACATATTTTCATGCTTCTTATTCAAAGTATTCCAAATTTACAATTTGAAAACTTTGAAGGGGGTCTTGTAGAAGCATAAAAAATATGAGGTTCATACGGATTACAAATTGCTGTATAGGTACTTTGGTCCAAACAGATCTGCATGAAAGAAAGTCGTATGACTGTTCAAAGACATATGTGGCCCGTCGACAAACAGCTGTAGAAAGAAAATATGCGGCCAAAGAGGAGCAGTTTGACTGATAAAGCTGACAAGTCCTGGCAAAATATGACAGTTCTGACATTTCGACAAGAAAGATAAGACGTGAGATGTTGCCCAAAAGCAGGGTCCGTACGCCTCCATGCGGCCAAAAGAGTGTCATCCAAGCCGTATAAACCTCATGCGGCTCAGCTTATGCGGCCCCAAAGTTTCCAAACTTCATGCAGCTAAGAGTAACTGTGATCCAGGCCGCATGAATCTCATGCGACCCCACATGATCAAGCCCTTAACTACCCAGATTTGCTGCAACAAAATTCCAATAAATCGACGGATGGCAGCCCAAGAGCGGGTCTTCGCGTGCTAATCAGCCACGTGGCCGCAAGCCGTCTATGCGGCTCAAAATACATCCTATTATAAATAGCAGGGTGCCATACCCCTGCAAAGGCTGGCAACCTTCAAAAGAAAAGCAATTTCTTCACGAGCGAGAGACGGCATCAGATAGTCCACGGAGTAAGGCAGAGTTGATAGCACTTTTCCGAGCCTCCACCGTCACCCCCCAGAATCAAAGCTAAACAATTATACTTATAGTGTTTCCTAGAATTTCTTTCTAGGCTTTCCTTTGTATAAGCGAGTTTGCAATCAATTTCAGTATTCTGTAATACCTATCTTTGATTTTTATGGCAAACAATATTACTAATATATAAAGCAATAGGCACATATCACTAATGGTATAAGTATAAATATAAATTCAATAGTGATCACAATCTATTTACCATATTCAAAAATATGATACAATCATTGGGCTAACAATCTCCTCCTTTTTTATTCTGGCAAATTAGTTAAGTTTAATACGGACACAACATATGCATGTATCACTAATATATAAATGATGTAAGCATATATCACTAAAAGCATACTACTTAAATTACTTCTACCCTTTTTTACAAAAAAATTAATACATACTCAAACTTACTTCCCCCTTTGGCATTATCAAAAAATAAGCTCCCCATACTAAAAGATAAAATGAGATTAATCTTAAGTAAATAAATAAATCAAAGCATGAGAAAGGCATAGACAATCATGATCATGATAAATTATGAAGGCAATGGAAGTAGTGTGTAAAGACAAGTTTAGAAACTACATACCCAATCTAGGATACGAAATAGAAGATGGCTTGTCAAAACACAATATAGGTGGTAAAACTTAAATAATTGGTAAACAATTAATAAATAGTTTACCAACTAGAAATGCAAGAAAGAAACCCAAAACATATTATGATATAAAATATTGCTCTAGTTTGGAAGAGAACTATGCGATATAGAATTTCAATAAAAAGCCATGAGGATAAGATAATTATAAAATAATAGATACGAATGAAAAAGATACCAATTGTAGATATAAGAAAATACACAATTGAACATTGATCAAAGATGCAATTTATAGTCGCAATTATCCACAAAATAGTGGAACATACTAGAAGAATAATCAATGACATAGAGCAATTGATATACAATAATCTTATTATTTGCTAAAGAAAATAGAATCAAATTTCTTATATTTTATCAAAGTAATATCCCTCATTATATAGAGGAAATATACAATCAATGTACATCCATAATTATAGGAAAATACAACTATATTGCCTAAAATGTAGCAACTATATATGTTAATACCATATATGTAGTAACCATATATGTTAATGACATATAAAGTATAGCAACCATATATGTTAATGCGATATATATAGTAACCATATATGTTAATACCATATATATTAATACAATTATTATCAATATATTTCTGCATAATTTTTGGACTTTTCTTCAGTACTCCTTCTCAAGTTGGAGTGTATGTTGACCACTCCTAACTTACCCAGCAATACGAAGAACTGGTTCGAACTTAGTGGCATTGTGAATATATCTACTGGTTACTCCTTGGGCCATTTGTGCACTGTCTTAAACAATCCTTTTGCACTTTTTTATGTACGACATGGCAGTCTATTCTATATGCTTGGTTCGTCATGGAACACAAATTTGAGGCTATGTGTATTTCTGCCATGTTATCACAGAACAAATATTTAACTGGCTGCACATGTCTAACATTCAACTCCATAAAAATATATTCCAACCATGTTATTTTATAGCAGGTAGTATCCATAGAACGATAATCAGCTTGAACGATAATCAGCTTCTGCACTTGAACGTGAGACTATACTTTGTTTATTTGTCATCCATGAGATAGGAGCATGGTCGAAGAAAATATAATAACAAGTTGTTGACCTTCCAGTATCCCTGCAGCGAGCCTAGTCTGCATAATAATATGCCCTTAGCTCCAACGGCCCTTTGGAAGGTAAGAGAATTCCTGACCATGTGTTGCTTAATGTACGTTAATACCTTTGTGCTGCTTCTAAGTGAGGTTGCCTGGGTTTGTCCATGAACGGGCTAAGTATGTGAACTGTGTACACAAGGTCCGGCCATGTGATGGCTAGGTAATGAGTCGTCTAGCCAGGCTTTGATATTACAATGTGTCCTCCAGTAAGTTTCCATCTCCTTGTGTGAGCATCACATTTTTCTCAAATACATATTTTCTTTGACACAAGGCAATTCAATGCTTGGATGTTGCTACTTATATTCCAAAGAAGTATCTCAACTGTCTCATATCCTTTAATTTGAAATGGTACGAGAGAAATGCTTGGTCTTTGTGATGTCTTCTAAATTGTTCCTTGCTAGAATAATATCATCGATATAGACCAACAAAGCTGTGAAGATACTTGATGGTTTCGGACGAATAAGGAATAGTCGGACCATGATTGCTTGAACTGACTAACTTGAGGGCTGAGGAAAGTTTCAAAAACTATTGCCTTGAGGGTTGTTTCAAGCCATATAATAATTTGTGTAGCTTATAGACCCTACTATCCCCCTTTCATTCGAAGACAGAAGGGAACAACATGTACATATCTTTATGGAGATCTCCATTGCAAAACACATTATTTACATCTAATTGGTGAATATGCCAATTCTGCTGGGCTGCAAGACTGAGAAAGACACGAACTGTTGTGAGATTAGCAACCGGCATAAACATTTTCCTATAATTTATCCCTTCAACTTGGCTATAACCCTTAGCTACTAACCTGGCCTTGTAGCGCTCAATTGTGCCATTGGGATTATACTTTATTTTGTATACCCACTTACAACCAATTGGTCATTTAGGAGTCGGCGGAGGAGCCAAATTTAAGGTCTTATTAGCTTGAAGTGCTTGAATCTCTTGCTGCATAACTTATCTCCATTTAGGAACCTTAACGGCTTAAGAAAATGAGGTAGGTTCTCTTTGCATGGTCATGTTAGCAGTAATGGTTCTATGAGGTGAAGAAAGATTAGAATAAGATAGAACATGAGATAAGCTATGAGCCATACTTGGAGAGATGACCTAATTCAAGGAAGCTGACAGATTAGGGCATGTGGGGAGGAGCCACATCAATATGAAAGCCCTGCAATGCGGTTAGAATCTTTGTGGCTCAAGAAGACCTTTGTAGTTGTGGTGGAGATGGTTGTGGAGGCTGTAAAAGTGATGGAATAGGATTGGAAGATGTGTCAAGGACGGGATTAGTGGTAAAGACATAGAGGACTTTGTGTCTGTGCTAGAAGGTGTGAGTGGAGAAGAAAATTGATCTGAGGATGTGGTTGATTTGGAAGCAGTATCAGGAGAGTGATGGTCAGCAAAAGATTGAAGATTTGAGGAAAGATTGTAGGAGTTGAGTTATGCTTAGGAATTTGACGAGAGATTGTAGGAGTTCAAATTAGAGGATATCTAAATGTGGTAAATTATACAAAAATGAAACAAATCAGTGTTGGGTGATGAATGAAGATCATAATTGTTTCAAAAGGGAACACACCTCCCAAAAAAAAAATCACGTCACTCGAAACTTGGATTTTCTTGGTTGTCAAGTTATAAACCTGATATCCTTTTTGCCCATGTGGGTAGCCAAGAAAGGTATTTTTACTTGAAAAATTGTAGTTGGTAACATATTGATTAAGTAAGCCGTAGTGAGTATGGCATTTGTCCAAAAACATTTTGGTAGATTTACTTGAAAAATGAGAGCTCCGTTGGCCCATTGGTCATGGTCGAACCTGATTTTAATAATTGATCTAACCCTGTCTCGATATAAGGACTACTAGGACGATTGTTGAGAACTGCTACCGTTTCATTCAAGATCGAAGCCATTTTGCCGCATGAGTCTGTATTTCATATTCAATATAATTTTCATATTTATTGAGGCTAGGAATACAATGTACGCCAAGTCGTACTAGAAAATGACCAAAAACTAATTTGTACAAATTTTCACATTTAAATATCCTATTTTACAAAAATCTCCTAACTGCCATTAAACTTTTCAAAATGACCAAAAACTAATTTGTAAAAATCCCAAAAATCTAACTCTGGACCCCAGGAGAATTCGGCCCGCGTTCAGCCCAAATTCTGCCCGAGTTCGGTTAGTGCCCGTTGGATTATGAACTTGGTCATTCCGCAGTTACAGATGCAACAGCTATTTGCCAAGATTCTCTCAAAGAATTCTGTCTGAAATCTGCCCGAATTCTGCCCAAATTATGACTTTGGAAAAACTATAAATAGAGGAGAATTCCCCTTATTTCAACACACCTCTCTCTTCTCTTCTCTTCTCTCTAAGCCTAATACGGTATTCTAAAGTATTCTAAGCTCTTTCATTTTTAAATTCCAAGCCAGTTACAATCCCTTAGTCGATTTGCCAATGCGGTACGGTCTAGAAGTTTCAGAGTGATTGTAATCAGAGGCTTGATTGAAAAAAGACACTTTACAATTAAAGTTGGTCAAGTACTTCGGATCAAATCTTTCGTTGTAGAAGTTACAACGACTTCGGATGAAAACTTGCGATATCTTTCCTTAGTGGATTCAACTGGAAGCTAGAGTTCTTCGAACTGGAATAGTCCTCACAAGAGGAAAACTAGTATACATCGTCGTGTTTATGTTTGCTTTCTGATCTCTGCTTTTCATTTACATACTTGTGATATATACTCTATGATCTTGTTGCTAATATATTAAATAGCTAATTTTCTGCTGCCTATACTATTCACCCCCTCTAGAGTATAGCGCTTTACATTTCGTTCCTACAATTGGTATCAGAGCCGGTTATTCAGGTAAAGCAAGATAACACAACTATTATATTCTTATCTATACGGTTGTTATATAGATCACTTTATATCACACATGGCAACTGTAAAATTCACAAGTGAAGGCCAGGCCACAAACAGACCTCCACTGTTTGATGGTATAAATTACACATAGTGGAAACATGTACGAGTTTCTTCTTAAAATCTCTAGATTTTGACTTGTGGTCTATTTGATTGATGGCTATTAAAAGCCTGCACGTATTCTTGTTGATGGAGAGTTGGTTGAGAAACCTCATGACAAATATACTAAAGCTGAAAAGAAACATGTCAGTCTTGACGCACTTGCTATTAATGCTTTATTTTATGCCTTAGGCAGGACTGAATTTAACAAGGTATCTATTTGTACAACATGAAATGAAGTGTAAAACTTTTTGAAGTTACTCACGAAGGCACGACACAAGTCAAGGAGTCAAAAATCAGCAAATTTATTCAAGAATATGAGGCATACAAGATGAAGTCAAACAAATCCATCACTCAGATGTTTACAAGATTTCTGGATATTATAAATCCTCTGTCTTCATTAGGCAAGGAATACAATAACCATAAGAAGATTCGCAAACTTGTACGAGCACTCATAAAGAACTGGATTCCAAAGGCTACGACAATCATTGAAGGAAATGACCTCACTACTATGTTGTCTTGAAACACTTATGGGTAAGCTACTCACTCACGAGCTGGAACTTCAAGACTTTGAAGAAGTTGAACCAAAGGAGAAGTCGATCGCCCTCAAAGCTCAACATAGAAGATCTATCGAAAATAATTTGACGACAGTACGTGACTCTGAATCTGAAGACCAAGCTCTCATAGTGAGACAGTTCAAGAAGTTCATGAGATCAACAGAAGAATAAAATAGCACAACAACAACAATAGCAACAACGAAAAAGATCCAATCTGCTACGGTTGTAAGAAGAAAGGACACATCAAGAAAGACTGTCCAACAACATCATCATCAACCAGAAAAAGCAACAAGTATGACAAGGGTTACCTGAAGAAATCAACATCCATAAAGTATGCCAACACAAGCATATGGCATGAACGAGAAGCAAGCGACTCAAAAAATAAACAATCAGAAGACGCTGCAAATGTATTCTTAATGGCATTTGATCAGGTAAACACTAACCCCTTGTTTGATACATATGATGATTTTACCTTTGAACAGTTAGGTGAAGCCTTTAGCAACCTCTTAGGTAATTACAAAAAACTGCATAGCAAATACCAAAACTCTAAGAAGTTACTCAATGAGTACAAATGTGAAATATAAAGACTTACCGCTACTAGCTGAGGTTAGAAGTAATAATAATTCTAGTGAGGTAGGTGAGCTTTCTTCTGTTAAGTTGAAGTTACGCGAGACCACAAGACTATTCGAAGGAAAAGACAAGACCAATACCAAATTAGAGGAAGACCTACTCAAAGAGAAGAAAAGTCTTCAGCAAGCACTAGTCAGAAATGATGCACTCACTGCTGACTACAATACATTGTAGGATACTTCCAAAAAGTTGAAAATTAGGTTAGGAAAACAGCCTGAGGTTGCTGTCTCCTTCCCTAACACGTGTCACTTTTCGAAACACCGAAACACTATCAAACCCAACACTGTCAAACCAAACCCAACCAAACCTTTGCCCAAGAAGACTAATAGGTATGCATTTATTATCAATATCCAAATAGAAAACCAAGACCTACAAATCATACACAACATACTGCATCTAACACTCAACATGCTAGATGTTATTATTGCGGCACCACTAGTCATATCTCTCCTACATATAGAATTAGAAAGCCTGTTGATTTAAATATATGTGCAAGAATACCGAAGACTAACATTTCAGGACCCTACAAGAAATTGGTACCAAAAATTTCATCTGTAAATTCTTTTGTAGATGGAATACCTAACGTATTCTAGAAGCAAGTGGACCCTCGATAGCAGTTGCTCACGTCACATAACCGGTGATGCTTCATTATTCGCAACACTGTCGAAGAAGAAAGAAGGATACGCCTCCTTCGGTAATACTCTTAAAGGGTATATAGCAGGTATAAGCATATTGGTAAGGCTCCCTATCATGTGATTAAAGATGTATGTCTAGTAACTGAGTTAAAACATAACCTACTCAGCATAAGCCATTTAGCTGACCATGGTTATGGTATTAACTTTGTCAAAGATAAATTTACTATAGATGATAGCTCAACTGGTAGTACTATCTTTGAAGGTATTAGGGAAGACAATATATATGTTTTCTATTTATTTGAAGAGGCTAACAAAGTAAGTGGATGCTTAATCGCCAAGAATGATGAGAGTCAACTATGGCCTATGAGACTCGGTCATAAAAATATGGACCCAATTTTAAGCCTATCCACAAAGAAGTTGGTACGAGGCTTACCGGACATCACTTTTAAGAAAGATACGGTATATAGTGGATGTGAAAAGAACAAAGCTACCTAATCCACATTTAAGTCCAAGAACGCTGTAAGTACCACTAGACCTCTATAATTATTGCATATGTATTTATTTGGGTCTAGTAGAATTGCTAGCCTAGGTGGTAAGTTATATGCTTTCGTAATAGTAGATGATTTCTCTAGATACACGTGGGTATATTTTCTTGCACGCAAAAATGATGCATTATCTAAATTCGTCTTCTTTTGCAAGAAAGTTTAGAATGAAAAATGATTCATGATCACTCGTATTCGAAGCGATCATGACGACGAATTTGTGAATGCATAGTTTGAGCAATTTTGTGACACATATGGTTATCTGCATAAGTTCTCCTGCCCTAGGACTCCGAAACAAAATGGAGTTGTAGAACGTATGAACAATACTCTATCTGAAACGGCTAGATTTATGTTAAACTAGTTTAGTCTACCTAAATACTTTTGGACGGAAGCTGTTAATACAGCACCTACAGAACCTTCAAGCATGACATCAGCTGATCCTCCAGGCAGATCACGTACAAAACCAGATGTCGGAACCAGCTACCTTGAGAGTCTACCAAAAAGAATGAAGTTTTTGGCTGACCATCCCAAGGACTTGGTAATAGGTGAGATTACCATGGGTATAAGTACTCATTTCTCAAGTAGAGATATAGTTTCTTGTGTTGTATTTATCTCACAGCTTGAACCCGAAAATATTGAAGAAGCAAGTAGTGATAATTTTTGGTTAGATGCTATGCAAGAGGAATTAAACCAATTTAAACGGAAGCAAGTTTTGGAACTTATTCCCAAGCCTATTGATGATCCAGTCATTGGCACCCGTTGGGTATTTCGAAATAAACATAGTGAGAATGGTTTAGTTACTCGTACAAGCCCGACTCATAGCTCAAGGATACAATCAGAGGAAGGTATCGACTACGATGAACCTATGCCCCATTTGAGATTAGATTCCATTCGCATGTTATGTGTATTTACATGCTTTCATAATTTTAAGCTTTTTCAAATGACGTTAAAAGTGCATTTTTTGAATGATTTTACAAAAGAAGAAGTTTATGTAGCTCAACTTTCAGGTTTTACTGATTTAAAAACTTTGATCCTGTTTTTAAGTTGAAGAAAGCCTTATTATACAGTTCGAAACAAGCCCTTCGTACTTGGTGTGACCATTTAAGCTATTTCTACTTGATAACTGTTTGACAAAAGGCAAGGTTGACACTACACTGTTTATAAAATCTTTAATAGAAATCTTCTTTTAATTCAAATTCACGTTGATGATATTATTTTTGGATCTACTAATGAATCTTTTTGTCAAGAATTTCAATGTATATACAAAATGACTTTGAGATGAGCCTAATGGGAGAACTCAATTCTTTCTTGGAATGTACATCAAACAAACCAACAATGGGACGTTCATTAATCAAGCAAAGTACACAAAAGACTTACTAAAGAAGTTCGATCTGGAAACCATCAAACCTATTGGCACTCCGGATGGCAACTTTGACCAAGCTTGAGACTGATGAACAAGACAAACCAGTCGATATAAGTAAGTATCGAGGTATGATTGGTAGTTTACTTTATTTAACTGCTAGTCGTCCTGATATAATGTTTAGTGTTTGCTTGTGTGCACATTTCCAAGCTAACCCTAAGGAACCACATATGTGCACGGTTAAGTGTATCTTTTGATACCTTAAAGACACTTCTTCTGTCGGCTTATGGTATTCCAAAACTACGTCCTTTGATCTAATCGGTTACTCGAATGCTGATTTTGCTGGATGCAAGTAGATAGAAAAAGTACTAGTGGCACGTGTAATGTCCCGCTCCGCTCGGTGCATTATGATGAGTCGTTGACTCGAAGAGTTGTGTTGACCCGATATAGTATCGATGTGAATCGATGCAAGAGTTACGTTGGCCAAAGGTAAGCTTTGAGTCGGTTGGAATCTATAAATCGAATCGATGCAAAGAAAAGAGTCCCGTTGAGCAAGTGCTGACTTTGGTTGATCTGGTGTGCAAGCTATGCTTTTACACTGGACGATAAGAGGTCGACATTTTGTCTTATGTAGTAAAGTGTCCGTAAAACCAAATCGTAGCCTTGCAACGGATTGTGGCATGGACGCGATAGGCCAAATCAACCGAGTAGTTCAAAGGAATGGCTAAGTCCGAGAGTTAGCTATGCGACCGAGTTATGGAAGCGAGACGCTTCAACTCAGCAAAACGGCAATGCGTATCGACTTAAGGTGGGCGGGTTCTTGACTGTCTCTCCCTATTCCTTTACGTCTAATAAAAGATGTCATTGTATGCGTAAGATGTTATCGAGGTAGCGAGCGTGGCTCGGCGACGAAAGGTCTAAGTATGTGTTGAACATTAAGGTAGAACATTGAACAATCGAACAATTGAGCGACGTGCATCAAGTGTACAGGTCGCGGTAGGGCAATGATGGTAGAACATTGAAAGATGATATCGAGATGTGCATCATGTGCACGGCTCCGAGAACATTGAACACTAGGCGTAGAACATTAATTACGGCGCTGAGCGTGCCCTCGGGCACCTATGTTATGAAAAGACTAAGTAATACGGAATTATGCTATGAGAATAACTTACGAATGGTACGCGTTGAATACGAGTATGAGATGACTAAGCCGTTGGGCATCGTGCATCAATATGGATGTGTTGGGGCATAACGCCGACGGAGCTCCCCATATGAATGGTGGATTATGTTTACGGCATGGGAAATCGTTATGGATCGAGACAATATTTATGCGACGGAGGATTTGGTTGGAATGTTATGACTTGTATGCTATGATACTTATTGCATGGTCAATGGACTCGGATGGCCCGTGCACGGGTACGGCTTTCCTCGAACGGTTACGCCGGGGCGCCGGGACCGTTCGGCCTAGGAGGGAATTATGTGTGGTATTTATGGTGCACAACATTCGGACGGATTGTGACCGTCCAGTACTGTGATAAGCTATGATATCTGTAAGTTTAGGATCCTTCGGATACTGGGCTAGCAACCCGTATCGAAGCGATTGTAGGCTTACACATAAGAGATGCCAAGTCTATTACGGTGCGAAATACCGTGACCTTCATATAGATAGGGTCGATGGGCTGAGATGAGAGTCGGGTGCAGGCGCAGGGCCTGCGACCCTTATGCATGGTCTAAGTTTATGGTTGGCTATTGCGTGAATGATATGATTCTATGTTAAGTTCTAACCCGTGCAGGCTAGGCAATATGGGACGAAGATGTGCACGAACACTATATTTACGTTCATATTATGGCTAACTGTAACTGCTGCAGGAACACGGCATGGGATATATTTATGATAATGTGCTATGTTTAAGTATTGCTATGAAACTGATCCTAAGGCTAAGTAGAAAGATCACCAATAATGTTGCATGTTCCACTAAATGATTTAGTATTTGGTATGGGTGCGAGCGGGTCTTGATCAGTACGAAGCGAGGACGAAAGCACTAATCCTCTACTAGTTTATATGCATGCTCAGGTTATGATCGGCTCGGGGCGGGGCTTGGCTTGGACGTGCCGAGGCATGGAGTCCTTGGCGTTCAAGAGGAGCTTCCGCATAAGCGTTCGGACTTGCGACATGGAGATGTTCGGCCGAAGACTACTTGGTGGCTATATAGAGGCATAATGTATAGAACAATGTAATCCTTTGTGAGCTAGAGAGATCATGAGCATTGTAGCCAATTGGCATATTATGTTGGGCTATTCAGAGCCTTGTAACCTTCAGTTCATTATCAATAAAGAGATTCTTATTTTATCCTTTATTTTCTTCCGCTGCTTAGGTTACGAATTTGAGATAATCACTATGTGAACTGTTATCTTGCCTTGTACGAGCGCAACTCCAGGCTCGTACGGCATCACACCCCAGCGAGGACGATAATTCGGGTGAAATCTAGCGAGGACGAGCGATTTTTCGGATCGGGGAGTGACAAGTTGGTATCAGAGCGGTTCTATCCTTTGGACCGTGCATGAATCTCTTTGACCCTCAGTTGCTTCGCTATCGAATTCAATTGACTCTAAGTTGTTTCCGCAACTGCATGGCTCATGGATCTGCTCGACGCTACATCGGATGTTCTATACAATAAGTCTATATTAAGTGCGTATGTCTGCCACAAATATGTCGTGACTATCACGCTATCTCCGAGTGCCATCGAAGAATGTTGGTTGTACGAAGTGCAACGGGTTATGAGTTTATGGTTTTCTGAAGTACAAAAAAGTTGTGAGTCGTTGATTGCATGAAGTGCAATGAATATGGTGATGTTGGTTGCATGAAGTGCAATGATATGCGTATCGTTGATCGCACGAAGTGCGAGAAGTTATGTGTTGTTGGTCGTATGAAGTGCGAGAAGATATGTGTTGTTGGTTGCACGAAGTGCAACGAGTCGAGATATGAGACAGTACGTATTATGTGGCTACGCGAATGGTTATGTGTTGTTGGTTGCACGGAGTGCAGCAAGTCGTGAATCGTTCGTTGCATCAGCGCAACGAGTCGGTATGGTATGATACGTGTTGTATGGCTATGCGGATGGATTTATACGAGATTGAGAAATGACCTTAAGTATCGAGAGTAAATTGTTGCATGAGTTGTAACGAGCGAGATTAGAAGATCGTGGATGCGATTTGAACGAGTCGAGTTGAGTAGGCGAACATGTATGTTGGTCGAATATCGCGTTGAGCTTTGAATAAGCGAATGTTGCGGGTGTGATCGATACGATCGCCATGGTACGGTTAGATGGAATGTGTGCTAAACTTGAACTAACGCTAGAGCTGTGATCGGAAGGATCGCCATACGGGATAGTTGATTGGGAGATAGATGTCGGACCTATGCGGAGTGTGATATCGAGTAATGACTCGATTTCGAGTGGTATATGCAATACAAATTATGCGATCAGTATAGCAAAGTATTATATCAATAAGATAGGCTCGATCCTGAGTGGTATATGGAATACCACTTAGCGATAGCTATGTTAAGCCGGTTGGTGACTTGTGATAGATTTCGTCGAGACGATTATGTTGTTACGATATGTTGTCCGCAACGGATGGAGTAATACCGAGACTTGAGTGGGAATGACTTGAGAGAAGTCGATGCAAGTATGCTTTGATGAATTGAGTTGAACGATTATGCGTGAAGCCGTGCCTATGGATGATACGTCGGACAAGGATTCGTTAAGTGTAAGTCGAACGATATGTTGAGCATAACGAAGAAATGTTGCGTTGAGGAAATAGTCTATCCGGTTGAACTTACATTGAGTTAGTACAGAACTTATGCGAAATGTGTTGAGTAGGTACGAATAAATCATACGAACGAAATTGGGTTAGTGCGATGAGTCGGTAGCATGATTTGGAAGTGCGAGTTAGAGATATGAGAATGGATATATGAATTTGAAATTGTGTCGCGATGATGTTAAGTAGTTACAACTGAATGGATCTTGATAAGTAGGAGACTTGATTCGTACTCGAGTTCGGATAATGGCAATGATTGCAACGGGTTTGAGCTTATGAGAAAGGAAGATGTTCAAGTTATGCATATCGACGATGGTATTGAGGCGTATCAAAGACGATATGCAATAACTCGGGGATACTCTGATCGAATGAACGAAAATTATGTTGAGCATTGTTGTTGGATGAATAAGATGCAAGTTAAGTTATGGCAATTGAGATGATAATAGTAGGAGTGCTTCGGAAAATTTAAGAGTGAACGGATGTTACTCGGATATAAATCGAAAGTGTCTGGATTGATTCGTGGATAACCACTATGTTGATATTCTTGTCTTATGCGAGCGCAATACCAGCCTCGCACATGCGTCACGTCAAATTATACTACCAAAATACACTCAATTAGCGACGGATATTTAGTGATAAAATTTGTCGTCGGTGTTAGCGACGGCTTCGTGGCCGTTCAGCGACTAAGTACCGACTACACGCCTTTGCCATTTTTTATTTTAATTTTAGGGAAAGGAAAGGTCATACATCCGTCGCTAGACTGTCGGAACTATAGCGACGGATCTACAGTCGTCGCTAAGTAGTCGATTATTTGGCAGAAATTGTGTAGAGAATTGGCGGGACATATCTTCGACTACGTAGCGACGGATATTCAGTCGGCACGTATCAAACATGGCGACTACATGGCGACGGGTTTTCTTCCGTCGCTATTCAGTCACTATATATACGTACCAGACTTTAAATGAAACGGCAGGGGGAACTTTTCACATTCCCCCCAAATTCACTCTCTCTCACCTCTCTCTCTCTCTCTCTCGTCGGTGTCGGCTTCGGTGATCGCGTCGGTGTCGTCGTCGGCGTTTGCGTCCTCTCCTCTCTCTCTCTCCCGAAGGTAATCCCCTCTCTCTTTCTTTCGATCTCTCTCTCTCTCTCTCGGGGTTTGGAAGGCGGGCTTGGGGTTGTGGCGTCGGGGGCTGGGGCGGCTGGCTTGGGTCGGGGGCTGGGCGGTGGGCTTGGGGCGGCGGCGTCGGGGGCTGGGCGGCTGGCTTGGGTCGGGGGCTGGGCGGCTGGCTTGGGTCGGGGGCTAGGCGGTGGGCTTGGGATGGGGCGTCGGGGTCTGGGAGGCAGGCTTGGGGCTGGGGCGTCGGTGGCTGGACGGGTGGCTTGGGTCGGGGGCTGGGCAGTGGGCTTGGGGTGGCGGCGTCGGGGGCTGAGCGGCTGGCTTGGGGCGGGGTTTGGGCGGTGGGCTTGGGACGGGGGCGTCGGGGTCTGGGAGGCGGGCTTGGGTGTTGGGGCGTCGGGGGCTGGGCGGCTGGCTTGGGGCAGGGTCTGGGTGGTGGGCTTGGGGCGGGGGCATCGGGGTCTGGGAGGTGGGCTTGGGGTTGGGGGCTGGGCGGTGGGCTTGGTGCGTCAGGGGCTGGACGGTTGGCTTGGGTCGAGGGCTGGGCGGTGGGCTTGGGCGGCGGCGTCGGGGGCTGGGCGGCTGGCTTGGGACGGGGACGTCGGGGCTATTTGCAACCGACGCACAGCCATAAGCACTCTTCATATATATATGCAACCGAACTAATGGACTAGGCGACGGGCTTGGGGCGGCGGGCTTTGGTCGGGGGTGACAGGTGGCTTTGCTTCTCAAATTCATCTAAGTTTATATATTGGCTAAATAATGTGTTATCCATATTGGGTGTTCCATTAGTTTGGTGGTGTTTGGATTAGTAAATATGAATATGGGGTTTGGATTCATAGTGTATATATATGTTCTCTGTCTCAAGGACAGTACGAGTTCTATCAGTTGTGTGCTTCTGTATAGATGTATATATCTATACATCTAGCTGTGATATACATATATGTATGTGACAATCTCAGTTAGCGACGGACTAGTTACTGGTTAGCGACGGATATTTCCAGCTCTATTTGTATTAATCTACGGTACAACATGGTGATCAGGACATAGTCCCTACAGCCATTCGACTGGCGAGGCAGAAACTATGTAGCCGTAGATAAAGTTGACTGTCTTTCGACCCTCATCCCTCGGCAATGATGATACGACAACCTATCACTATATCTTATATAGTAGTAGATAATGTCTTAGTATTATATTAAGTGAGTTCATCTTGATTCTGTTATATCCTTCAGATACTAGATACGATAAGAACATATACTACACGATATGTATACAGAATATAGATGATTCACACTAATATATGCTAGAATAAATTTTGGGTTGTGTTCTGAGCCATCCGTTCTTACACTTAAAACACATAGGAATTAGTAGTGTGAGAGCGCCGGAGAGAGTGAGAGCGTCGAAGGGAGGGAGGAGAGAGAGAGAGAGAGTAATTAATGGTACGACATGGTGAAGTAGTACTGTATTTTGGCTCCAGTTCCAGCTCAATTTGTATTAATCTACGGTACGACATGGTGATCAGAACATAGTCCCTGCAGCCATTCGACTGGCGAGGCAGAAACTATGTAGCCGTAGATATAGTGGACTGTCTTCCGACCCTCATCCCTCGGCAATGATGATACGACAACCTATCACTATATCTTATATAGTAGTAGATGATGTCTTAGTATTACATTATGTGAGTTCATCTTGATTCTGTTACATTCTTCAGATACTAGATACATAAGAACATATACTACAACATATATACAGAACATAGATGATTCACACTAATGTATGCTTAAATGAATCTTGGGTTGTGTTCTGAGCCATCCGTTCTCACACTTGGCAAAAAATCAAATTTTTTATACTTTATCAGCTTTCGAAAATGTACTCAAATTACATGATGGTTCCTTTAGTTAGCTTGCTTATGTTACAATTATATTATTTGTGACTATCGATCTTACCAGATGGCACCCATGACCCGAGGAACGGCACGTCGTTTGAGGAAAACAGTAAATGCTGAGGTGGCTCCTCCTACAGTTAAGGAGGAAGTGGCACCGGTTGCTAGTGAGACCGGGAGTTCTATTCATCTAGCACCGGTAGCTAGTGAGACCGGAAGTTCTCTTCAAGCAGTCCTTGCAAGGGACGACATCTCTCCTCACACCAAAAATCTCGCTTTTTCGAGGTGGTTGCGTGATCGTATCATTGAGCATTTGCGTGAGCAACGTGGTTCTCATTAGCTATTAGTACTTATTTGTATTGGACTATTTGTATTGAGTTGTTTTTGTATTAGACTATTTGTATTGGACTACATATATGAACTAAAATTGTGTCAATCTCTGGATTGTATTGGACTACGACATGGTGATCAGGACATAGTCCCTGCAGCCATTCGACTGGCGAGGCAGAAACTATGTATCCGTAAATAAAGTTGACTGTCCTCCGACCCTCATCCCTCGGCAGTGATGATACGACAACCTATCACTAGAGGATACTCTGAGAGATCCATCTGAGTAGGACGTATACTCTGAGAGATCACCTTTACAAGAATGATATTAGTAGTGGAATTGAGTGCTGGAGGGGATATTATCAGAGTATACGTCCTACTCAGATGGGTCTCTCACCGTTACTATTTTTTTCTGACAGCAAGGTGGATGTGCTCCGTCAACATATTCTTACTCCGAGCCAAAACTTTGCCCCGGAGCTCAAGTGGACATCCTTCGTGTAGAGCTCGAGTGAAAGGTTTTTGACAGCATGGTGGTCTCCTTTGTCAAAGTATCCGTGCTCATCCCACATTGGTTGTGGGACGAGCACGGATACTTTAACAAAGGAGACCACCATGCTGTCAGGAACCTCTCACTCGAGCTCTACACGAAGAATGTCCACTTGAGCTCCGGGGTAAAGTTTTGCCTCGGAACAAGAATCTGTTGACGGAGCACATCCACCATGCTGTCAGAAAAAAATAGTAACGGTGAGAGACCCATCTGAGTAGGACGTATACTCTGATAATATCCTCTCCAGCACTCAATCCCACTACTGATATCATTCTTGTAAAGGTGATCTCTCAGAGTATACGTCCTACTCAGATGGATATCTCAGAGTATCCTCTCCGGTTGGGTTGTGTTCTGAGCCATCCGTCCCAGGGATTTGATTCTGTATTTTGGTTTCTGTATTTTATATTAATTTGGTTTGGTCTATATGATTCTTGGATAATTGGTGTGCATTAAATTCGTATGTGCATATTTGGTCTATGTGATTGTTGGATAATTGGTATGCATTATATATTGGTTTTGTTTATGCATATTTTTGTGAACAGGGAAAGTGCTGCAATTTTTTTCAAAAAATTCTCAGTTACCGACGGACTAGTGACCGGTTAGCGACGGATATTTCCAGCTCCATTTGTATTAGTCTACGGTACGACATGGTCATCAGGACATAGTCCCTGCAGCCATTCGACTGACGAGGAAGAAATTATGCAAGTAACCTTAGATAAAGTTGACTGTCCTCCGACCCTCATCCCTCGGCAATGATGATACGACAACCTATCACTATATCTTATATAGTAGTAGATGATGTCTTAGTATTACATTAGTGAGTTCATCTTGATTCTGCTATGTTCTTCAGATACTAGATACGATAAGAACATATACTACACCATATGTACAGAACATAGATGATTCACACTAATGTATGCTAGAATGAATCTTGGCTTGTGTTCTGAGCCATCCGTTCTGATCAAGCATCTTCCTTCTCCTCTCCTCCACCATGGCTCTGAACAAATCTGCTCCCTCCCTCTACTTTTTTTCTTTTTATTTGACTATCTCAGCCACATATGACATCCAGCTAAAGTGTAGAGTCGGGAGAGAAGAAGTGGACAGGAAGAGGAGGGGAAAGCAGCACAGCCGACGGCATGACCCGGAGGAAGTACAGAGGTTTTCTTCAACAGCCGTAGGAAAACTATAAGGATATATCTTTTCACAACATGTTATCTTGTCAAAGACCCTTCATGTGAATATCATGTTACCGCGGTGTTGGAAGACTAACATGTCATAAGTTTTTAAGCCGTGTGTTTTGACATAATCTTCCCAACTCTTTCCTCCTATGTAGTAATCTTGTATTATTACATAGCAGTAAAGAGTTTGGAGGATTATGTCAAAACACACGGCTTAGAAAATTATGACATGTTAGTCTTCCGACACCGCGGTAACATGGTTGTCACATTAAGGGTCTTTGACAAGGTAATATATTGTGAAAAGATATATCCTTATAGTTCTCCTACGTCTGTTGAAGAAAACCTATGTACTTCCTCCGGGTCATGTCGCCGGCTGTGTTGCTTCCCCCTCCTCTTTCTGTCCACTTCTTCTCCTCCGACTCTACACTTGAGCTAGATGTCATATGTGGCTGAGAGAGTCAAATAAAAAGAAGGGAAGTAGAGGGAGGAGCAGATTGGTTCAGAGCCATGGTGGAGGAGAGGAGAAGGAAGATGCTTGATCAGAACGGATGGCTCAGAACACAAGCCAAAATTTATTCTAGCATACATTAGTATGAATCATCTATGTTCTTATCGTATCTAGTATCTGAAGGACGTAACAGAATCAAGATGAACTCACTAATGTATGCTAGAATGAATCTCGGTTTGTGTTCTGAGCCATTCGTTCCGATACTTGGCAATTAAGCCATTCGACTGGTGAGGCAGAAACTATAAGGCTACTTGCATGTTCTTCCAACTTTAAATTACAAGATTACTACATTAGGTTAAATAAATTACTAGATACGATAAGAACATATACTACACTATATGTACAGAACGTAGATGATTCACACTAATATATGCTAGAATAAATTTTGGGTTGTGTTCTGAGCCATTCGTTCCCATACTTGGCAATTAAGC
The DNA here is from genome assembly GCA_029216955.1 of Iris pallida. Classification (NCBI taxonomy): domain Eukaryota; kingdom Viridiplantae; phylum Streptophyta; class Magnoliopsida; order Asparagales; family Iridaceae; genus Iris; species Iris pallida. The sequence goes on from JANAVB010042439.1 coordinate 23,703, forward strand.
ATGTGAAATAGAACTGATTATGTTTAGTTTGTCTTACGATACAGATTTTCACATACAAATTGAAATGGATCGTTACTTCGTTGATCGTACATGGATGTACTAGCGGATCAACCTCCTGGACCGTAGGTACTTATAAGTATTGACCGTATCGGATTAATATCGATCTATTATTTTGGTATGGGCCGTATCGGTTGGTATTGGTCTTAGCGAATTGGTATCGTCCTATCCGATATGTATCGGCCGTATAGCTAGGATTCATATTGGCCTTATCGATTTGGTATCGGTCATATCCGATAGGTATCGGCCGTGTTGGATTAGTATATACCATTTCGGATTAGTATCGTGGAAGGTTTAGTAAGAACTGTACTTGGATTTCTCTCTTCTAGAGCTAGATTACCATTGCAAGAGAGTCACGAGAGCGTAGATGGCCAGTTACAGAACATACATACTTCCTTTTCAATCTCGCTTTTCCTGATGGAAAAGGAAGTATGTATGTTACTGTAACTGGCCAATCACGATCTGGTGATTCTCTTGCAATGGTATTGTAGCTCGAGAAGAGAGAAATCCAAGTACAGTTGTTACTAAACCTTCCACGATACTAATTCGAAATAGTCTATACTAATCCAACACGGCCGATACCTATCGGATATGACCGATACCAAATCGATAAGGCCAATATGAATCCTAGCTATTCAGCCGATACATGTACATATCGGATATAGGACGATACCAATTTGTTAAGGCCAATACCAATATGATACGTCCTATACCAAACCGATAGACCGATACTAATCTGATACACTAGATACTAAGTACATCTGGCCTATACCAGCAGATCCATAAATTACTGCACGATAGGCCCAACGACTCCAGTTATATCCGGTTATTGGTGAGTACATGATTACATAGTAATTCTGTTAGTCTTGTGATACAGATTTTTACTCTCTCATGCTACCAACGTCACAACTTTTCCAGTGCTGCTCCCTCTAATGATGATGAACGCAAAAAACCAATGTCACAACTTTCATAACTTGAGTAAATTTCTTTACCCTATATGAAAATTTCTGTTGTCAGAAAGATGGCTCCTAGGACTCGTCGAGGTGGTGCTGCTAGTCGAGGAAGGGGTCGAGGCAAGAAACCCTTGGAGGTCGACACGGAGGAAGTCTCCATCGTCAAACAAGAGCCGGTGACTGTTAAGGAGAAGGTGTTACCAAAGGTCGAGGTCAAAGAAGAACCGATGACCATCAGGGAAGAGATTGCTCCCAAGCTTGAAGCTAAGTAGGAGCCACCGTCAGAGAGTAGTAGCATCGGGACCGACCCTCCTGTCCCTACAGAAGACCTCAACCAGATTGAGCCTTCGTATGCAAAGTGGCTGATAGAATGGTACATGTCTCAACGCAACTATCATCCCTGGCTGTGAGGATTCATCATCTGACTTGTGGTCTTTGTTGAGGCTAAAGTCGATTTTCCTATGTATTTTGGAATATTTATGAAAATTTTGGAATATTTGTGCTATGATCGGATTATAACGATGGATATTAGGTTACTGTAACTGGCCAACTCTTTCCTATGTGTTTTGGAATATTTGTGAAAAATTTAGAATATTTGCGCTATGATCGGATTATAACGATGGATATTAGGTTACTCTTCCGGATAATTGATGTCTATTTTATATTAATTTGGTTTGGTCTATATGATTTTTGGATAATTGGTGTGCATTAAATTCGTATGTGCATATTTGGTCTATGTGATTCTTGGATAATTGGTGTGCATAATATATTTGGTCTATGTGATTGTTGGATAATTGGTGTGCATTATATATTGGTTTGGTTTATGCAAATTTTTGCGAAAAGGAAAAGCGCTGTAAATTTTTTTTCAAAATATTCTCAGTTAGCGACGGACTTGTGATTGCGACCGTTACTACCAGTTTCCGACTACTTTTCGACGGCTATTCCATCGCTAACTGGAGATTTAAAAATGTTTCCAGGTAGCGACGGATGGTCGACGGATTATCCGTCGGTATGGTATATTGTTCGACGGAATAGCGACGACCTATCCGTCGCCCTTGTTCTGGAAATTCCAAGAATTTCCAGAACAAGATCGACGGTTAATCCGTCCGTATTCCGTCGATATATATCGACGGAATAGCAACGACTTAACCGTCGCCATGTTGCTGGAAATGACATGAATTTCCAAAAGCTGATCGACGAATTTTCTGTCAGAAAATTGTCGCTAATCTGTCCTTTGTTATCGAAGACGTCGACGGCTTAGCGACGGAACGATAAGCTGTGATACGCTATTACGACGGGTTACCGACGGAATTTTACGTCGCTATTGTCTACACAGTTCAGTACTTAAAACTTGAAATGGACGAGAGTCCGTCGGAAATGCGTCGCTAAAGCTTCGTATTGTGAAGTCGAAAAGCCGTCGCTATTCCGTCGCTTAACGACTATGTAGCGACGGACCGTTATTAGCGACGAGTTGATTGCCGACAGATTTTTTTGGCCAAAATCCGTCGGTTATCGGTCGCTAATTGTAATTACCGTCGGATTGGCGATGGATAGGGCCGTTGCTAAATCGATAAATTTTGGTAGTGTTAGAACGATCATTCTGCGTGAGCGTTGGTATGATGATTCATCCAGCGGGGGTGATCGAACTTGCAAGGCGTGGCAAAATCGGACTTGACTTGTGGTTTGATGCGAAGAATGTTCGAGGATGGTTTTGATGAGTATGGAATGTGTCGAGCTATGATTACGATAGGAAAACTCGGACTTGAGGCGAGTAGATGTCATACAAAAAGCAAATATAGTCGATGGTAATTCATGAGTGATTCGAGTAGTAACGGTGCGCAAGCGCATTAGTCATTCGAGTAGCAACGGCGCATCAGTTGCGCGGGAATGGATGAAGTATGGATTAATATGTCGGATTGGGTAGAGTCCCCTAAGAATTGTCGGGAATTGATTTGGCTTCGCGATAGGATATAGCATGGTTCGTTGTTACTGTCCCTCGTTGATGATCTTCAATTATCGAGCGTAGTTTCGGGGCAGATGACCCTAGAAGGCTTGACCACCAAATCAAGTGAATGATGAAGTCCCATAGGATGACCCAATGAAGTCGCATAAGAAATTTTGTCGAGGACGAAGGATGAGGTAGTGCATGTTAAGGATAAGTCTAAGCGAGTAGATATCGTGTTTCAAAATTGGCGAGTACTAGAATCTATATGGTCAGAAAAGTCATGTTGGATCGAGTGGATGTTGAGGAACGTGCTTAGCGTAGTGACGCGGTAAGGCGATTGCAAGAAATTTTGTAATGTGCGAGAGCAACGAATAATAGAATGACCCTAAGAGTTGTGTCGTAGATCGATTTGAGTAACGGTTAGGCTATGTGTGTTGAGCGCACGATTTAAGTTATGAAACGAACTAGTCGGGATTGATTCGAGAATTGAGTAAAGGATTTGTACTCGGTCGAGAATAGGAGATGGACATATCGTAAAAGACCTTGGGTCGGAAAGATTGTTGCCTTTAAGCATCGTAGACTCAAGTAGACCTCTTGTGTCGGGAGAGATTAAGCACGATGTCTGGATAAGTTACCTAGCGGGGGTAGCCCCAGACGCGATACGTAGGCAATTCAAGATCGTGGGTCGTGTTGGGATAGTTGTGTGCGAGACTTAGTACGGATTATAGACAAGGAATTTGTGACATGTCAGAATTAGTCCATGTCGTTAAGGCCAAATGTTATGAATGATTGGATGAGAGACTTGAGTTATGTGAGAGATAGGCAAACGGTTGGGCGAATAGGCGTTACGGAGAATTGTTGTGATCGGATGCGCAATAACTTGATACAACGCAAGTGTTAGGTGGCCGGCGAGAAACTTATGAGATCGACATTATGGTTTGAATTAAGTTATATGCGAAGATGTTTACGAGCAGGACTCTAGGAATATGTGCTAAGATATGACTAAGTCGAGTACAGACTGATGGGTGCTTGAGGATTTAAGCGAGCTTTTTAGTTGTCCCGATATCCTACAACTGAGCTTGGCTGAAATGCATATATTGGTGGGACGCCTAAAATATGTGTATGATCCAAACTAAGTTATATGATTCCAACGATAGTAGCACAAGATCATGAAACGATCTATGCGGGGCACTTGGATTAAGTGTTGGTTTCGGTTCGAGGACGAACCTGATTTTGAGTGGTATATTATGTAATGCCCCGCTCCGCTCGGTGCATTATGATGAGTCGTTGACTCGAAGAGTTGCGTTGACCCGATGTAGTATCGATGCGAATCGATGCAAGAGTTACGTTGGCCAAAGGTAAGCTTTGAGTCGGTTGGAATCTATAAATCGAATCGATGCAAAGGAAAGAGTCCCGTTGAGCAAGTGCTGATTTTGGTTGATCTGGTGTGCAAGCTATGCTTTTACGCTGGACGATAAGAGGTCGACATTTTTCCTTATGCAGTAAAGTGTCCGTAAAACCAAATTGTGGCCTTGCAACGGATTATGGCATGGGCGCGATAGGCCAAATCAACCGAATAGTTCAAAGGAATGGCTAAGTCCGGGAGTTAGCTATGCGACCGAGTTATGGAAGCGAGACGCTTCAACTCAGCAAAACGGCAAGGCGTATCGACTTAAGGTGGGACGGGTTCTTGACTCTCTCTCCCTATTCCTTCACGTCTAATAAAAGATGTCATTATATGCGTAAGATGTTATCGAGTTAGCGAGCGTGGCTCGGCGATGAAAGGTCTAAGTATGTGTTGAACATTAAGGTAGAACATTAAACAATTGAACAATTGAAGCGACGTACATCAAGTGTACGGGTCGCGGTAGGGCAATGATGGTAGAACATTGAAAGATGATATCGAGATGTGCATCATGTATACGGCTCCGAGAACATTAAACACCAGGCGTAGAACATTGATTACGGCGCTGAGCGTGCCCTCGGGCACTTATATTACGAAAAGACTAATTAATACGGAATTATGCTATGAGAATAACTTACGAATGGTACGCATTGAATACGTGTATGAGATGACTAAGCCGTTGGGCGTCGTGCATCAATATGGATGTGTTGGGGCATAACGCCGACGGAGCTCCCCATATGAATGGTGGATTATGTTTATGGTACGGAAAACCGTTTATGGCATGGGAAACCGTTTATGGATCGAGACTATGTTTATGCGACGGAAGATTTGGTTGGAATGTTATGACTTGTATGCTATGATACGTATTGCATGGTCAATGGACTCGGATGGCCCGTGCATGGGTACGGCTTCCCTCGAACGGTTACGCCGGGGCGTTGGGTACGTTCGGCCTAGGAGGGAATTATGTGTGGTATTTATGGTGCACAACATTCGGATGGATTACGATCGTCCAGTACTGTGATAAGCTATGATATCCGTAAGTTTGGGATCCTTCGGATACTGGACTAGCAACCCGTATCAAAGCGATTGTAGGCTTACACATAAGAGATGCCAAGTCCATTACGGTACGAAACACCGTGACCTTCATATAGATAGGGCTGGTGGGCTGAGATGAGAGTCGGGTGCAGGCACAGGGCCTGTGACCCTTATGCATGGTCTAAGTTTATGGTTGGCTGTTGCGTGAATGATATGATTCTATGTTAAGTTTTAACCCGTGCAGGCTAGGCAATATGGGACGGAGATGTGCACGAACACTATGTTTACGTTCATATTATAGCTAACTGTATCTGCTGCAAGAACACGGCATGGGACACATTTATGATAATGTGCTATGTTTAAGTATTGCTATGAAACTGATCCTAAGGTTAAGTAGAAAGATCACCAATAATGATGCATGTTCTACTAAATGATTTAGTGTTTGGTATGGGTGCGAGCGGGTCTTGATCAGTGCGAAGCGAGGACGAAAGCACTAATCCTCCACTAGTTTATGTGCAAGCTCAGGTTATGATCGGCTCGGGGCGGGGCTTGGCTTGGACGTGCCGAGGCATGGAGTCCTTGGCATTCAAGAGGAGCTTCCGCATAAGCGTTTGGACTTGCGACATGGAGATGTTCGGCCGAAGACTACTTGGTGGCTATAAAGAGGCATAATGTATGGAACAATGTAATCCTTTATGAGCTAGAGAGATCATGAGCGTTGTAGCCAATTGGCATATTATGTTGGGCTATTCAGAGCCTTGTAACCTTCAGTTCATTATCAATAAAAGAGATTCTTATGTTATCCATTGTTTTCTTCCGCTGCTTATGTTACAAATTTGAGATAATCACTATGTGAACTGTTATCTTGCATTGCACGAGCGCAACTCCAGGCTCGTGCGGAATCACTCCCCAACGAGTACGATGATTCGGGTGAAATCTAGCGAGGACGAGCGATTTCCCGGATCGGGGCGTGACAGCATGTGTCATTTCCTAGGTAAGGCTATAGTCTTTTGGTTTAGCAAAAGCAAAATTCTGTCACATTATCAACTACTAAGGTTGAGTATGTCGCAGCAGGATATTGTTGTGCACAATTTTTGTGGATGAAGCAATCCTTAGAAGACTTTGGTTTACAGTATTCACACATACCCATTTTCTGTGAGAACACTAGCACAGTTAATTTGACTAAGAATCTGTATGTCACTTTCGCACTAAGCATATTGAGATTCGGCATCATTTTCTTAGAGATCATCAAATAAATGGAGATATAAACCTTGTATATGTAGACACAGAGAACCAATTAGCTGACATCTTTACAAAATCATTAGCGGAAGATCGTTTCAATTATTTACGTCGAGAATTTAGAATTTTATATGTCAATAATATTATTAAATTTTGTTTTATTAATTATCTTTCAATATGCAAAACTGTTTTCGGTAAAGCCTACAAAGGGTCTGTCTGTCGCTACAGCTACGACTAATGCGAAACAGAATTTAAGCGTTCCCCAGTGAACCTCTGTTAGCTGGGATAGTACCCTTACAGCTAATCTGAGACAGTAGATGCGTAACAAAATTTAATTCATAAAATAATATTACTAATATTCATTGAAATTTAAAATAACTAAACCTGGAATTAAATAATTGAAAAGGATTGATGAATATAAAGTGGCATTGCATTTAATTTGCTCAAAAATACCTCAATAGAACCCCAAGCGAACTCTGACCAAATTCGGCAGGAGTTCAGCCCGAGTTCTGTTGGTGTCGGGTACTTTTAAGTCAGAATCAAGTGGGCCCTTCCTATTTACCTCCTCCAAAACCCTCAAAACATAGCAGCAGTCGTGCCCGAGCTCCAAACCCTAGTTTTTCTCCAACCTATTGTCTCAATTCTTTTGAAGATTTTAATCCAAATTTTGGATTCGTGCACATTATCTCATTCTCTTTCATATACTCAAATCTCAGAAGGTATAACCTCTTTCTTCTCTCATTTTCAATTTTGTAAATTTTTATATTTTTTATAGAAATAATGCCTAAGAACTTCAAACCCCTTCATGAGGAAGAAGACGACGGCTAGGAAAGAGGCTTCGTCTTGGATCCAATCCATGAATCCCTCTTTTCATCCGTCCAAACTGATGACGGGGCGTTCAATGGGCTTTTCTTTCAAACCCATAAACAATTACTTTTATGGTATATGGATTCTTAATTCGCAACATATGCCCCGACGCACTGATTAAATGGACTATCTTTTCGTCCCATCAGACAAACTTTAAAGCATTAGGATTGCATAATATTGTTACTAATTCATATATGATTGCAACTATTGTTATTCGTTTATTTATTGCAATATCACTCTTGACACTTTTACTGTTAAAAGTCGTCTCGCCAGAACCGATATTCAATTCATTGATGTCGACTTAGCAAAAATTCTTGATATTCCCAAAGAAGGTGCTCCACTAGATGATATCACAAAATTTAAATTTTCTGTAGGCACGACCTTAAACAGCTTTAAGAACAAACTTTCTTCTCCTGATCGTATTCGTTCTAGTAAGTTCGAAGCTGCTAATTTGAACTTATTTTTATGAACTGCAACGCATCGTCTACTATACTATATTGCCTAAATCTACTACAAAGAACGATGTGACTACCTTTGAAATGTCTGCTCTTTACAATATTCATAAGGGGATTCCTTTTTCTGTCCCCAAGACTATCATTCAGATGATGGGTCATTGTCGCGAAAGGAACAAAAACCTGGCTTACGCGATGATCCTCCTAATCAACTTCCAGCATTTTTAGATTGATCTATCCACTCGGGCTTGTGACTCTGAGCCTAAGTATCTTCAGTTTTTTTGTCGTAGTGCAGTTGTTCCTTCTGCTCCTCATACTTCTCCACCTCCATCTGCACAAGACTACCCTATGTCTTATGAGGGTATTCACCAGAATCTTTCTGATTTACGAGCGTTTATTACAGACACATCGAGGGGAACATGAGTTCTGGTATGCCAGTCGATTTCAGGCTTTCGTAAATTCCTTTACGGATCTGCAATTTGCTCTGACTGGTCATTCTGGCAGTTCTCTTCCCCGAGATCCAGCTGTATCTGGCTACCCCTATGAGGATGAGGCAGTTCGTAACTTCTTTGAGCCTGTAACGCTTATGATTGGTACCGTGGTTCTGGTGCTACTCCACACCCTTCTGGAGATGGCCTTTTGGAGCAAGACCATCTGGTCATGGTGGCGCTGCTGGTGCTGATGATGATGACTCTGAGGATTTTTGACTAGACATTATGTACTTTGTCTAGATGTTATCTAGTTAGACTTTATTTTGTCTATGTATGATTGAAAACTCCGACATTCCAAGATAGTACTTTATCTTTCTTTATTTTTAGCACTGAGACTTTTATTGCTGAGTTGATGTATTTGGAACATCTAGTTATTATTCTCTTATTAGTATGCATTTCAGTGTGTATCGTACTATCCTCTCTTATATTGTGTATGCTTTTTGTGCGTAGCACTATTTCTTTCAGTTTATGCTTGTTAATATAACTGCCTGTGAAATACATGTTATTCTTTTTTTGTATTTCTTCAACGTTTGTTTCTTATGCATGAGCGGGAGAGCTTCTCTTTGCAATTATTTTGCTAAGTGACAACGGAGAAATAGGATCTAACATCTTGTTGTAGGATACAAGAACTTTTTTTATGAGGAATATATACATACAAGCTGAACAAATACATTACAAGTTCGATTCTTTTCAAATCAAAAGATCGAGATGTTATATCGATCAAGGTTTGTCAATTATCAAAATGGAGAAGATGTTAGCCCATTGGTCATGGTCGAACCTGATTTTAATAATTGATCTAACCATGTCTTGATATAAGGGCTACTTAGACAATTGCTGAGAACTGCTACCGTTCCGTTCAAGATCGAAGTTGTTTTGCCACATGTGTTTGTACTTCATATTCAATGTAATTTTCATATTTTATTGAGTCTAGGAATACAATGTACACCAAGTCGCACTAGCAAATAGGCTGTCCCAAACGTTTTCAAAATATCCTTTATTTTAAAAATATCCCACTTTACAAAAAGTTACTGGCTGCCTTTAAAATTTTCAAAAATACCAAAAACCAATTTACAAAAATCCCAGAAATCTAACTCTGGACCCCAGAAGAATTCGACCCAATTTTGGTTAGTGCCTATTGGATTTTGAACTTGGTTATCCCGTCGTTACGATCCAAAATATGTCCGAATTTTGCCCAAATTATGTCTTTTAAAAAACTATAAACAGAGAAGAATTTCCCTCATTTTAATATACCTTGCTCTTCTCTTCTCTCTAAGCCTACTACGGTATTCCAAAGTGTTCTAAGTCTTTTATTTTTCAAATCCTATGCCAGTTACAATCTAGTCGATTTGCCAGTGCGGTACGGTCTAGAAGTTTCAGAGTGATTGTAATCAAAGGCTTGATTGAAGAAAGACACTTCACAATTGAAGTTGGTCGAGTACTTCGGATCAAAGCTCGCGTTATAGAAGCTGCAAGGACTTTGGATGAAAATTTGCGATATTTTTCTATAGTGAATTCAACTGGAAGCTTGAGTTCTTTCGAATAGTCCGCACAAGGGGAAAACCAGTATACATCGTCGTATTTGCGTTTACTTTCTGATCTCTGCTTTTCATTTATATACTTGTGATATTATTCTTTGATCTTGTTGGTAACATTTCTAAATAGCTAATTTTTTGCTGCCTACTCTATTTACCCCCTCCCCTCTAGAGTATAGCGCTTTACATTTCGTTCCTACAAGCTCTAACTATATTTAGCAAAGGTCGATGTTTGCGCTCAGCCACACAATTTGTTTGTGGTGTGTTGACGCAACTAGTTTGGTGGACGATGCCTAATAAATAATATTGGTGAAGGTAAAAGTGTTAAGGTGTGGCTGAGCACAAACATAATTTAAGATTTGTGTATTCTCATGTGCTTCGTGAATGGTCATAAACAATGGTTAAAAATATATACACCAGGAAAAGATCGAACATGATAACCGTACCCTAAATTTCAATGTGAATTAAATCAAAACAAGATGCACTATGAGTAGTGCTTAATGGAAAAGGTAGTCTAGTGAGTTTTGCTAAAGGACAGATAGAGTAAGTGCTTGAATCACAAGCTTTATTTGCATGGAATTGAAACAAATGAAGATGCTTTATTTGAAGGGTCACCAAGTCGTTGATGCCATAAGTTATCTGTGTTGTGTGTGTACCGCTTTGCATGTTCTTTTCTTGAGTGATTGAGGTAGTATAGTATGTCCTTCTCAGTACATGTTGTTTCACTTAAAAAATGCCTAAAATTGGCTTTTGAAAGAAAACGAGAAAAGTACAGAAAGTACAAATTGTTCTGGGAAGTATTGCTATGGAAGTCTGATCTGAAGGCGATCACTTTGTTCCTTGGACCATACGATGATGATGAAGATCACTGCTAGAAGATGAACAACCGGAAGAACTAAGTCACCAGAAAGGTATCGATGCACTTGGGTACTGATGGCGAGGTCGAATGCTTTCCTGCTTTGCTTCACTCTGTTCTGGAAGAAATGTTGAATAAGAATGCTCTCGAAAATCAAAGTTTCTAGGCTCTGATCTCTGTATTCTCTCCTGTCTCTCTGATGATGATGCCTTTAATGTGAAAAATAAGTCTATTTATAGACTTGACCCATTGTGCATAAAAAGTAATAAAATTAGGTTTTTACGCTGGTAACTGTCACCCACGATGGGAGTCACCCTCTACGTATGTTGACACGTGTCCCATTATTTCAACAAAAATAGGGAGCACGTACACACGTTCCTTAATAAATGTGGCACGAAAGCCACGTGGATAAACCACGTTCTAAAGTAGTCAGGAAGGATTGGGCGTAAAAATAACCCAAAATATGGTCCAAGCGTAAAGTGGCAAACTGGCGTAAAAACAACCCAAATAAAACATCTCAGCGTAAAGTGGCTAAAAATAGCCTTGAGAGAAAAACTTAGCCCAAATAGACTTTACGCTCACAATAGCCTTGAGCTTAAAAGCTCACATAACTATCATGTGTAAAAAGAAGTGATCTTATTGAGCGTAAAATAGCCTTCTCTGCACACCATACGACAAGTATCGAATTTGGTGAAAAATCTGATCTTCTCGACTTCTGTGTTGCATGCTGTCAGCATAATTATTTTGTCAAATCAAATCTTCTGTATTAAATGCGGCCTGACAGTCAGTCTCTGGCGTAAAATTCAACGACTAGCCCTGGCGTAAAATAGCTAGGCGTAAAACTCCCAATCTCTTTGACTCAGTCCATAGAGCACTTTTTACGCTCCTACAAGACCTCCTTCAAAGTTTTCAAATATTTTTCAAAATTTGAAACACTTTGAACAGAAGCGTAAAATTCAGAATTTGACTAGCTAGCGTAAAATTCGGGATATCCAACGGTCATCCGCGTAAAAGTTGGGATATCAACAGTCAGCGTAAAATTTGGAATTCGAACCGATTCAAAAAAAATTCCCTATAAATAGGGTTCTTCGGGGAGAGAGAAGACTTTACTTTTTTCTTTGTTCTCTCAAGCTTTCTCGAATCCCCGTTCTCATACACTCTTTTGCATTCAACTCGATGGCCCCAAAGAAATCCGCCGCCGGCAGCAGCAAAGGAAAGAAGTCCGCCGTCGATTCCTCGTTGGTCGACCGCGCGCAAACTCCTGTCAGATCATCAGCAGCATCTCAGCTAGGCAACCCCGCCGTGGCTCCTCCAATGAGGGGTAAAGCATTGATCCTTTGGCTGAAAAACTCGTCGGAGAAGAAGACCCAAACCTTTGATTTCAGGCCCACGTTATACGTGTCAGCGTTGAAATTAAGATAATCAAAATACGCCCACGTCTATACGTGTTAGCGTAAAATTAAGAAATACGCCCACGTCTATACGTGTCAGCGTAAAACTTAAGTTACGCTCATGTCCATACATGTTAGCGTAAAACTTAAAATACGCTCACATCTAATGTGCCAGCATAAAATTTGAAATACGCCCACATCTAATGTGCCAGCGTAAAACTTGAAATATGCCCACATCTAATGTTCCAGCTTAAAATACGCTCACATCTAATGTTGCAGCGTAAAACTTAAAATACGCCCACATCTAATGTTCCAGCGTAAAATCTGAAATACGCCCACATCTAATGTGTCAGTGTAAAATCTTACAAAATAAAGACTTTGTGTAAAACAAACTTTTATTTTGTATTTAAAACTTAGACCAATTTATCTGCGTAAAAGATACCAAATTAGACTTTTACTAACTTATTTTTCTTTTTTTATTTTGGCAGTGGACTTGCAAATTCACCCTCTCAGAAGTTTTTGGCTCATCAGTTGGCATGGTGGACTCAAATTATCTGGAAATCTGTCTCACGTCAATTTCCTCAATCGAACCCAGATTACCCCATAGAGAGGGCACAGCTGATAGCTACTCAAGGGGATAGGATGCTGCTATCCATGATAAATGGAGAATTGTTGACTTTACTGAATGAACAACAATTTGCAAAACCAGCCTTTTTATTTGGGGATGCAATTGACTGTAAGTCACAGACACACCCCAAGAAGGAGTCTTGGGTGTTCAAATCTGAGATAAAGCCATGTATCTCCCTGACATAGAGAGATTACCCTTTGTCAGCATTCTTCCATGCCACCCACCCTCGACAAATGCTGTAATCTGACTCCCGCAGTCACGGAAGGCCGGGTAGAATCGTATTCAAGAGGGATCATACCAATGATATGGGGTATTTCGCTAGCGTTCCCAATGGTGGTGTCACTTCTTTCTCTGCCTCATGCCAGGATTTACCCCAAGTGAAGATTCGGTTTAATGCAACAGTGCAGACCCAGATGTTTGTCAACAGGTTCATTAGGAATGGGGTATTATATCCCCAAACAAACCCCAGGCTACCGGGATGGTTGACTCCTTTCAACCAGAACTGGATCCAGATTAGCATTTGGATGATGAAGAACTTCGAGACAGAGCTGAAAGATATCGCCTGTATGAAGCGGTAGCTTCCACTAGTCAGGGTATACCCTCGAACGGTAACCTGTTCATGGCCCTGATGGAGACATACATAAGTTCGACTGGAACTTTACAACCCCGAAAGGCGAAATGGGTCTTGCACTCCATGAGATGCAATTCATCTCAAAACTGCCCATGGGAGAAGCTCCTATGAAGAATACGTTCCCTCCAACCGGGAACTTGCTGAAATCAGAGAGACAAACCTCAGTTGATTGAGGTATATGAAGAATTAATGTGCCACTACATGATTTGTACTATTACAGGAAATACATCTCATCTAGCATACATTAATAAGTGGACCACGTATCTCTTCTTCCATAAGGATAAAATCCAAGGATGACAAAGAAAGATTCTAGGAAAATAAAGCTCCAGCTATCAATACAGATTCAACCATTCCTGCTAACAAAATTCGGGACATGATGATGTCTATAAATTCCCGAATAAATATCTGTCCACCAAGACTGGAGAGTTCCCTGCTGGAACTGAAGCCTTGAGCTTCCTTAGATACGGCAGCCAAAAGATCTCTAGGAAAGCCTGTAGCAGGCTTCTTTTTTATGGTTAAGATGGGTCGTACCGGGAACTGGTACGGTTGTAGAATCCACCGTAGCGTACTATGGCCCGCAGTACGCTTGGTTTTTAAAGTCAGAATTAACCTGCTATCGGCGATGGTGTGCCGAGTAAATACAGGTTTGAGGACTTTCGGTGAGGAGTTAATCAACAATGCTCCACATCGGAATGCATTCCCTAGGGTAGAAATGCCCTATACTTATTTGATGGGCTGGTTATTTACCACAACTGCAATCTGTTGCACCAGGCCCAGGCGATGATGCGGAGGTCTTCCTCCAAAAATTCAGCAAGGCTACATGGACTGCCACGACGGTGGCAGATACCCGGGCAGTTTTGAACTATTCTTATGGTTGGAACTTCTTCTGTACTCGGCCACAAGTTCCAGCCGACTGTTTCGGCGTCCAGTTTGAAGATGAAATGAAGAGCTATATTGCCACCAGCAGTCTTCCAATGGCTACAGTGCATCAGGCCCTCTCACTTGATGTACAGAAATGAAGATAATTGCACGTTCGAACCATATCTACCCAGTAGGTTCGCTCGTCAATTTGGGTATGACCAACTTCATGTTGGTAATCCCTGTACCAGTTTCCGTCACTACGAAAACTGCTTGATGGTGCCAGGGTTGGAGATATTTCAGTACTGCCCGTACGGGAGCCAGATTCAGAGTCTCAACCGCCACCAGCACTACAGAGCTACGTATTCTTCACTCGTACGCTCACTTTTTCTTCTATCCGTTCCTTTGCCCATGGCTATAATATAGAGGTAGCCTGAGATGGCCTAAGGAAGGCAATGTTGAAGAACCAGTCAGGGTACCAACAGATATCCTGACGATGCTGCTGTTCCAGATCCATATCTGGAAGTTATTGCTACAGGAATTGGAGAAGAGGCTGCAGAACCTATTATTATTGAGAAATCCCGCAAGCGAAAGCAGAGTACAGCTACTACTCTTCCAGTGAAGACTCCCGAAAAGAAGAAAAAGGTCACCGTCAAAATGCCTTCCAAACCAAGAGCTGCCACTCCAAGGATGACATTTCTGTCGAAGAGCCGCCACATGTCGCATCCTCTTCAACTCATTTTGAAGAAGGATCCTCAGCCTCCCAAGCACACATCAACCGAAGCTGTAGGGATTTTATCGCCAGGACGCCTTAGTACTTCTTCATTTAACCTTGCCACAAAAGGCACAAATAGTTAAGGCGTCGCTTCACAATCTATCCCATTGATGAACCAGCTCTCGATTTTGATGATGAAGATTGGGATGGGATTATGACACATATTTGGCACGTTCTACACCTACTCCAGGTATATATACAAAATCTATACAAGATTATACATTATGATTTTGTATTTTAATTTGTTTTGTTCATTTTGCAGGTGTTATTATTGCACCAAAACCTATGGCTCCTTCTCTCCTCAGGAAAATATTTATGAGAGAACCCGAGTCTGAGGAAGAGAGTTCTTCTTCAGATGGAGTAGAGGAAATTCAACCAGAAGAGGAACTACTACAAGAGCTTGAAACAGAGGTTCAACCAGGATTATCTTCTCATATTGACAACAGAGAAGAAGAACAAACTGCAGAAAAATCAACTGCAGATCAAGAAACAGCTGATGAAGAAGGAACTGATCTCAATGAAGAGATTGAAGTGTTTCAAGAGTCTGAACAGCCAGAAGTCCAAGAAGGTGATGAAGGCATAGTCAAGTCATCCACTGAAACTGGAAATGTCATGATAGCATCATCTGCTATTATTACTAATCCAACAGTTATGAGGAGACAATGCCTGAACCTGAATCAGCTGCTCCAATTATCACTCCACCCACCAAATTACCGCCAAAACTCCAGAAATGGCTGGAGTGACAAGTGCTGAAGATGTGATCCCTGGAGCTCCTAGGGATCAGTTAGCTATGGTAACGACGAACATCGTCTATATCTCAGTCTGCTACCGAAGCAACCACCTCTACTAGTGCTGAAGACATAATCCCTGAAATTCCTAGGGATCAATTGACTATGGTAGCGACGACAACATCATCTTTATCTCATTCTGCTACCGGAGCAACCACATCTGCCCCTAGTATTCGAAAAGAGATTTGGTAGAGATTGCTGCAACTCCGAGCTCCAATGCAGAAATGAATCTCTTAGTTGAGATTCATACTGAAGCTTTTTACAAGACACTGGCAGCTTTGATTGACATGGTCTTGAATAGGGCCTGAGTTATAAAGCTTGAAAGGCGCGATTGTTTCCACTATCAGGAATCGCCATGTTTAATGATGTTGAGAGAGCAACTGCATTGGAAAAAGTGGTAGAAGAACTTGAGCAACCTATTAAAGAATATCTGAGGTTGACAAGTGAAACTACGAAAGTCTCATTCAAGCTGAGTATATGCATTATCAGCTGAATACACTGCTCAGAGACTACTTTCAACAACTCTCTCAGAGAACATAGCAGCAAAGTCGCCAAAGAGAAAGCTCTCTTAGCTGATGCAAAGCCTCAGTTGGAGCGTTATAGAGAAGCCTATGACACTTCAAATACGAAAATTCAGGAACAAAATGATAAAATTCGTGAAGTGGAGGCTGAATTAGCTCGTCTGAAAGCTGAGAAGGAGCAATTAATAGCAGCTCGTGACCAATATTTGACACAGAGCTCAATTCTGGAGGAACAAGTTTTTGGAGCTGAATCCACTATCAAGCATCTTGATGATGCCAGAGATAATCTGATAGCTACTTTCACTAAGTTTTCTCCTATTTGCACTCCAGAGGCTCGAAGAAAGATAGCTACTGAAAATGTAATGGCTCTCGTGAGAAGCGTTAGCAGAGCTCCAAAAATTGCTGAAAGATATATCTGCTCCGCCTTAGGCAAATAGGAGCTTTTGTAACCTTTTATCTTATTCAAAAATGAATAAAATATTTGTTTTGTGATCCTATCATTTATTTTGAATTTAAACAATAGGTATGAGATAGAAAACACTTATCAGAGGTAATATGGACATGATAAGTCTTCGAAACTCAATAAATTGTATCTATCCAGAGGTAATATGGACATGATAGATAATAAAATCTCATTTTCTGTTTAGAGTATACAATACTATCAGAGGTAATATGGACATGACAGATCGTAACAACTCAAAAAATATTGATATCTATTCAAGGCCAAATGGACATGATAGATAGAAAAACAAGCAGACTTAATATTTATTCAGAGGTCAAATGGACATGATAAATAATAGATCCAACTTTTTATATCTACTGGCAAGATAAAAGATTAAAACTTTTCTCCAAGCTCAACCAAACATTGGTAGCTGGGGAATAAGAAGAAATTCAAACATAATATTTCTTCAGAAATTTGCCATTGATAGGCATCATGAGTAAATCTCCATTAGGTTTAGACAACCTATAGGCACCATTGGAGAAAACTGTCTCGATAACATAAGGGCCTTCCCATTTGC
This sequence comes from Iris pallida, assembly GCA_029216955.1. NCBI lineage: Eukaryota > Viridiplantae > Streptophyta > Magnoliopsida > Asparagales > Iridaceae > Iris > Iris pallida. Next base: position 41,146 of record JANAVB010042439.1, read on the forward strand.
TTGGAATTTCCCTTTGCTTTTATGAGTCATCACCATCGGTCTTCGAACGGCTAGTACTAATTCACCGACTTTGAATATCCTCTCTTTAACTTTACGATTGAAAGTTCGAGATATACGGGCTTGATATAGCTCAATATGTGTTGTGCTTGAAGACGCTTCTCGTCCAATCCTTCAAGTTCTTGGAGTCGTAAGCGATCATTGTTCTCTATGTTAGCTCATTAGCAATGGCTATTCGAAGAGATGGAATCTGGATTTCCAATGGAAGATAGCCTCACATCCGTAAACCAATGAAAATGGTATAAAACCGGTAGGAGTTCGAACTGTGTTCGATAAGCCCATAAACATTCTCCAAGTTTCTCATTCCAATCACATTTATTAGAAGAGACAACTTTTTGAGAAGTTTGATGATCGCTTGTTGAAAGCTTTGGCTAAACCATTAGCAGCTGGATTATAAGCCGTAGAAGCCAGATTTTGAATTCGATTCTTGTCACAAAACCGATAAAATGCCTGACTGGCAAATTGTGGTCCATTGTCATGAATTATCCGTCGAGGAATCCCGAAGCGATAAAGAATGGTGTTTGATAAAGCTAATCACATTAGATGTTTTCACTTAACAAGGGAACTGCTTCTGTCCACTTAGAAAAGTAATCGTTATAGCCAATATAAACCGATGTCCCTGACAGAAGGAGGATTAATCGGACCAATAATGTCCATGCCCCAAGCTTCGAAAGGCCAAGAAGCTGCTGTAGGATGCAATAATTCAGACGGTTGATGAATAAAATCAGCATGAATCTGACATGCTTTACATCGTCTGGCATAATCTACAGCATCTGTATCATGGATGGCCAATAATATCCCATTCTTCGAATGCGATCTTGTAATTTCGGACCTGGTTGATAGCACCACAAACACCATCATGAGCTTCGCGAAGTGTTTGTTTAGCCTCACTTTCTGAGAGACAGCGCATCAAAAGTCCATCATATGAACGACGGTATAGCATATGTAAAGACGAATCATAATAAAATCGAAATGATCGTCTCTTGATTGATGCAGCTTCTTTTGATCTTCAGTAAAATCCCATGAACTATAATCAATGAATGGACTTCTCCAATCCCTCTGCTGGGAACTTGACTCTGTAGTATAACTCTGTTCAATATACATATTATTCTTGACACAAATAAGTCTCGGTCCAACAAAGTAATTATGTTTTATCTTCGAATGGAACAGCTAAGTCTGCAGCTAAGCTAGCAAGAGCATCAGCTTCCACATTCTGAGAATGTGGTACGAATTCGATGAAGAATCCTTTGAATGAAAGGACCAATTCGATTACCTCTTGATGATAAGGGATGAGGTCAGGATTTCTGACTTCATATGTCCCTCTAACCTGATTAACAATCAGTTGAGAATCTCCATAAGCTTCTAAGAACTCAATGTCCAATTCTTTTGCTACTTGGAGACCAATCAACAGAGCATTGTATTCTGCCACATTGTTAGAGCATGGCTCATTGAGAGAATAAGCACGGTATATGACTATTTTGTCAGGAGAAACCAAGTCGATTCCTACTCCGAGACGATATTGCCTTTAGGTCCAACCCATGATGCTCCATCAAAGTATAATTGCCAAATATCATCCCTCAAAGTCATGTTGCAATCCACGACTTCATCTGGAATATCTTTATATAGCTTCGATGTTTCAGGTATAGGGTGAGCTGCTAAGAAATCAGCTAATGCTTGACCCTTCACTGATTTTTGAGGTACATAGACCATGTCATAAGGAGTGAGCAACATCGCCCAGGTAGCTAACCTGAGTTAAGAATGCTTGGTTTTCTCATCAGTACCCGAATAGGATTTATTCTGGAGATGACATGAATAGTTTGTCCTGACACATAATGTCGTGTCTTTTGTACAGCAAAAACCAAAGCCAGACATTCCTTTTCTACAGGAGTATACCTGTGTTCAGCTCCGACCATCATTCGGCTAAGATAATAAATTGCTTGTTCAGACCCATATCACTTTTCTGTGCAAGAAGAGCACCAAGTGAATGATCTAATGCTCGAACATATAGCAAAAATGGTCTTCCCACTACTGGTGGTACTAGAACAGGTGATTTGTTAGGTATTGCTTGATGTCATTGAAAGCTTTCTGACACGCTTCATCCCAAACAAATGATACACCCTTCTTTAATAGACGGGAGAAAGGTTGGCATCTCCCAGAGAGATTGGATATAAATCTCCTATATAGCAATGCGACCTTGGAAGCCGTGGAGTTCTTTTAAATTGCGTGGAGGATGCATTTCAAGAATTACTTTGATTTTATCAGGATCAACATGGATACCCTGAGAAGTGATGACAAATCCCAAAAACTTGCCACTGGAAACCCCTAAGAAGGACTTGGTAGGGTTATTTTCAATTGATGTTGACGCATCAATTCAAATACTGTCTTTAAGTCTTGAATGTGATCATCTTTTGATCGACTTTTGACAGCGATGTCATCTACGTAACATTCAACTATTTTTCGTAGATATTCTTGAAAGATGTTGCTCATAGCCCTTTGATACGTGGCACCGGCATTTTTAAGACCAAACGGCATAACCGTATAACAATAAACCCCAAGGGGTATTTGAAAAGTAGTATGCTTCTCATCTTCGAGATGCATCTTGATCTGATTGTATCCTGAGAATCCGTCCATGAAAGACATGCGTTCAAAACCGCATGTATTATCTATCATGACATCAGTAATTGGAAGTGAAAATTCGTCCTTTGGACAAGCTGTATTAAGATCTCAAAAATCTATGCAAACTCGAACTTTTTCGTTCTTCTTCATAACAGGAACAATATTGGCAACCCAGTCTGGATGTTGTTCTTCACGAACAAAGCCACATGTAATCAACTTTTTGATTTCCGCTTCAATTGCATCCATCATATCTGGTCGAAAACGTCGCTGCTATTGTTTTACAGGCTTGGCATTAGGAAGAATATTTGTTGACACAAAGTCACAGTCAACCAAATATTGACAACATTGACTAAATAATATCTGTAATAATTCAATACGACACACGACGTCTGCATTAAGCTCAAGACAGATGACAGCTCAGCCTCCGCTTCTCAGTTGAATTCAAGTCTGTATTTTATACTTTCTTTGAGTCTAGACTAATGTAATCTGAGTCATGCTGAGCTCTTGAAACTTAGACTATAGCCTACCCAATAATCCTAAGCTCCACCAAACCATAAATTGCCCAATGGTCCCCTTAGAACCACTCTGTGCATTGGAGATAGAGTTCGGGGCGAACTCTGCCTCCACACAGAGTTCGGGCCGAACTCTGTCCCCTAGAAATCAGCATCCCTAATTTTAGGGTTAGCTGGTTGCTAGTTGTCCAACGGCCAAATATTTAAAATTTTCTACCCGAATTCTGGCCGAATTCTGCCTACAAAAATACTATAAATAGGCCATGAATTCTCTCATTTCAAATCATCCAATCTTCTCTTCTCTTCTCTCTTATAGCTCAAATAAGCCATACCCTTCCCATCTACTAGCCACAAGCCTCCTAAGTCTTGAGTGCTCAGCATCTCTCAGTTAGGATTCTTGTGCAAGAGTTGAAGAAGTCGCTTGGACAATTCCAAGCAAATCGCCACTGCGATCCTCTGTAAGAAGTTGACGTGCTCTTCTGAAGTAAAGACACGGGTTGTAAACTACTATTTCACAAATAGATTTAATCCTGAGCTAGAGTTCTCAGGCCTGGACTAGTCCTCCACGAGGGAAACCAGGTTAAAATCGCTGTGTTTGCGTATGCTTTCTTGCTCTTCATTTACTTTCCGAATTTTACTCTGATTATTTATTATTCGTGAAAGAGTTAATTTTTTAATTGGTTATTTTCTATATAAACTCTATCCCCCCCCCCCCTCTAGAGTTGCCACCTGTTCTTCAATTGGTATCAGAGCTTTGTTCTTTTTACAAGGATTTACATCCTAGAGCTGATCCATGGCAACTACACAATCCTTGATTTCAAATCACGGTGAAGGACAGTCCACTCATAGGCCTCCCCTATTTGATGGAACTAACTACACGTATTGGAAAACAAGGATGAGTTTTTATCTCAAGTCTCTAGACTTCGACCTGTGGACAGTCGTCACTGACGGTTACAAAAAGCCCGCCAGGATAGTTGTCAACAGTGATCTCATTGAGAAATCCCATGACAAATATTCTGACGAAGAGAAAAAACAGACAAGTCTAGATGCGAGAGTTATTAATGCTTTAT
>JANAVB010042440.1:0-27974 GCA_029216955.1 Iris pallida
CAGTAAACCTGGCATGTATACTCTTGATTCTTGATAGTGGCCCGTGGTGGCGCACTCCTGACTAGTACTCTCGACAAGACATGTTTACTCTTGATTGTTGTTGCGACAGCTAGTCCTGACTTGCTCAGCATGACCCCGTCTTGACACCGTGGTTGATTTCTCTTGATTGTGCTTGTATAAGCCACCAGTCCAGTCTTGTCTTGCATCATGTCTAGGACATGGATCCCTGAGTACCACGGTCAGGGATCCATAATGAAACTGACTAGGCTAATAACTAGATTAATCATGTAGTTCATGGGGACTTCCCAGTGACCTATTGCTTGTCTGACCCCGGCCCTATGTATCTATATATATACTAGGGATTTGTTGCTATCCGTCGAGATGAGCGCATTTCCAGCCCTCCGTCGAGTGTGGCACTTCTTTAGGGCACATGTATCTTACTGCAGTGTGCCTGCTATATCTATCTTTTTCTTTTGCTGGGGCCATTTGGGTAGTAGCAAGCAGGAGCTGGACTTTGAAGTCTCATTGCATCTTGTTAGTAATTAGGCCTGTGATAACCCTAGTTAGCTAATAATAGCAAGCCGTAGGCATTGTGTGGCCGCTTGTCCTTCTGTGTTGTTTGGCTTGTTGCCTGCTAGCCAGCTGATATTGATTTCCAGCTGGCAGTGCAGGTGTTAGTGGATGCTAGGAAGATTGTGATTGTGTTAGCTTCACTATTCTTGTGGATTGTTCGTGCGTTGGTACCGTACGATCCCTTACCTTTATTTACTGTTTTTAGATGTTATCCTTGTCATATTTTATCCTGCTGGTTTTCTTCGCCCGTCCTTGAGCCTTCCTTTCTGGTACTTGCTACGGTTGGCCTGACGAACCCTGGATTGTTCCCAGATTGCCTGAGACCGACCTTGTGGATCTTTCAGACTCGACTTGGAGGATGTGCTTCAGTTCCCGACCATGCTAGAAACTGTGGGAAGGTATACTTGTCTACATTATTATCCTGTACTGTTGATTCCAGATTTTTATATGAGTATTTCCTGTTTTTCATATGATTATCTCTCTTGATATTGTTTCATTGTGTTTTACCTGTGGATATGAGATCAGATTTAGGCCATAGATTGATTGCTTGCTAGAATACCCAACCAGACTGGACAGCCGTCATCATCGTATAGCGTATTCGTACATTATACGGTGTAGCTGGCCGTATACGTCCCCGTATTCCGGAACTGGGGCGTTACAGATCCTATTCTTCATATGAGGGCTGTTGTGGATAGAGTTGTTTGTGTGTGTGTGTGTGTATGTGTCATGTTCGTGTGTGTATGTGTGTGTCCGATTAGGGTTAGGGTTTACCTGTTGAGGGGCGTGGCCGAAGAGGAGGGGCGTGGTCGGAGAGGAGGGCGTGGCCGGAGACGAGGGGTGGCCGGAGGGGAGCAACGGCTGGTGGGGGAGGGGAGCAGCAACTGGTGGTGGCCGGGTCGACCGATGGGTGTGGCCAGAGAGAGGGGTGGTCGGAGGGAAGGGCGTGGTCGAGACGACGGGTGGTCGGAGGGGAGCAGCGGGGAGAGAGGGAGCAGCGGTCGGGGTCCGCAGCGGGGGAGGGAGGGAGCAGAGGTCAGGGGAAGGGAGGGAAAATTTTGGGAATTTTTTTTTGATTTTGGTGAAGTGCTGCTAGTTACCGACGTCTGACTTAGGACGTCGCTAAACGATGCTAATTTTAATGAAATTGGCGACTCATGTTGTGTCGCTAAACGTCGCCAATATTTAAACATATTGGCGACTCATTAGACGTCACAGAGACGTCATTGAATAACATCGTTTAGCAACGTCCAGCAGTGTTTTTTTTTTTACAAATAAAACCGGTGTCGCTAGTTGTCGCGAAATGTCGCAAATAGCGACGTCTTTATGACGTTTCTTTATGATATCGCTAATTAGATATTATTTAGCGACGTTTTCCTGAAGAGTCGCTAATATCATCGCTAATATGTTTTATTTTGGTAGTGAATTTTTTGAATTAAAATTTGTTATGCCATGTCAGTTAGGTGCCATATCAGATGCGATATAATGGAAAGATAACATCATCTTTTTTTTTTAGCTAAATTACAACTTGATACCCTCAGCTATTCGATTTTTTCAAGTTGATATACCATCAACTTTGATATGTGCTAACTTAATATCCTTTTCCTATTCTTGACCTAACGGTGTTAAACAAAGACAAAAATGAAAAAAATGTCCCTCCCCTATTCTCTCCCCCCTCTCTTCGACTGCTTTCTCTCTCTCCGGCGTCGGCTTCGACAGTTGGAAGGGGGGCAGCAGCACGCAGCGCGGGGTTTAGGGGTTGCAGGGACGGGGGTCTCAGGCGGCACCGATGCGAGGGGTGCGCGGGGAGGTGGGTGGGAGTTGCACGGGCTGCACGCACGGTAGCGAGGGGTCGTGGGGAGGGGGGCGGGTGGTCGCAGGCGGCGCGACTGGCAGGGTGAACGCTGGTGGAGGGGGCGCCGTAGCAGCGAGTCCCAGCCGGGGGTGGGGGGGGTGGTGGAGGTGCGAGGGAGAGTGGTGGGGCACAGGCGGCTCGTGGGCGATTGGCGACTAGAGGTCTCGGTAGGGCGGGGATGGTGTGTGGGTAGGGGGGGTGAGGTGCACTGCGGAGGGTGGGGCGGCAGCCTGGCGTCGATGGATGAGGGAGGGGTGGGCGAGTAGAGGAGGGGGTGTGGGAGAGAGGGGTTACAGGGGTATGGGGTTGGGGTGAGGGTGGGTTGAAGATGATGGCACTTTAGTTTTTTTTGTTCTTTTTTTTTTCTTTTACAAAAATTATTGTGCTGACTGACAGAGGGTATCATGTTGAAAATATTAGTTGATGGAGGATATTAAGTTAGTATCTATTAAAGTTGAGAGTATCAACTTGAAAAAATCGAATAGTTGAGGGTATCATGTTGCAGTTTAGCCTCTCTCTCTTTTTTTTTTTTTCTTTTTCTTTTTTTTTTTTATAAAAAAATAGCATACCAGTTCACAAAACAAAGCTAATTAAATAGCAAAAAAAATTCTCAACAAACTAGAACTGTACACATTACATTCGTCGGATCCACATCAGATGCCTCTAAAAAACATAAACCCAAAAATCAAAACAAAAGACAAAAAACAAAAATAAAAAACAGAAAAACGTTACATGGCACCGTTCCACGACTCCAGAGTAGGAAAGCAGCTCGTCTCCAACTCAAACACCGAACCCGATTTGTTTCCAAAAGCATAAGTAGTTGTATTCGCAGCAGCAGGAGCCGCGGCGGCGGTGGTGAAGGAGATGGTGTCCGTGTCCAGTTGGAGCAGCTGGGACGTGTCGAGAGTCGGCAGCAGCTGGACCCCTCGGGCCGAGCTCGCCGCGGGCTCCGCGGGCTTGCTGAACCAGACCCCGCCCGTGGCCTGCTGGACCATCTGCCTGAAGCTGGCCGGATCCGCGGTTATGTACGTGGTGAGCGACTTCTTGGACGCACGCTGCGACTTCCTCTTCTTGCTGACCTTTCCCGATGTCGACGACACCATCTTCGGAGCCGGGTCCGGGACGCGAACCCGTTTGGAGCAGGTGTCGAGATCGGGTTCGGAGGAGGAGGAAGGGATGGTTTGGGAGAAGGAGGAGAAGCTGGAGTACTCGGAGCTGAGGGAGGCCTGGAGTGCTCTGGTGATGGCGTCGTTGTCAAAGTCGACATGGCTGAAGGCGCCGCCGCTGCTCGTCGGCCAGTAGGAGCAGGAGTCGAAGATGCCGAAGCACTCGTCAGCCATCGATAGAGAGTAGTAGTAGTAGTATGTATGGAATGAAGCTTAGCTAGCCAGAGTAAGAGTACACAGCGAGAGGTGAGCTTTTTTAAAGAGGATAGATTGGAGGTGGAGAGAGAGAGAGAGAAACCGCGTTTCTCGGACCACGTGTCTAATGCTGAGGAAACTTGGACCAGAAGGTTTGGTTCAAATTGTAAATAAGTACTAACAACATGGTAATTGTAGTTTTAATTAGTTACTAACAGCTGACAGTTGTTTTGGCAGACGGAAGGAGGGAGGAAGGAGGGGCTGACGGTGAAGACGCGTCGCTGGTTGGGCCCACCACGAGCCTTGCCTCTAGCGGGTATTCGTCTTCTCCTAATTTCTTACAAAGGTCTCGTTTGGTTCTGGACACTAAAGAAAATCAATTTCTTGTTTGTTTGTTTTTTTGAAAATTATAATTTTTTTAATGTGTTTGGAGAGGAACAAAAAAAAAAAAAAAATAGAAAAAGAATTAATTCGAAAGTGAATCCTTGGTTGGATACAGAACCATTTTCTTCCCATATGAGAATAATTTTGCTTTTCTCATACTTCTCCTTGGCATCCAAACATAGTAAATGAATAATTTTTCTTTTCCAATTTCATGATTTCGCCAACCAAATGATGTTTGGAAAGAAGCGTGGAAACCTTTCCTCAAACTAGAGAGTACCTGCGAGAGAACCGAGCAGACAACGCACAAACCAAAACACCAAACACAATCACGCAGACACAGAGAATTTTTGACGTGGAAAACCCTTGCGGGAAAAACCACGAGACGATCGGAGTCCAATCCTGAGAAGCCTCCACTAATGGAATAGAAGAATTATACCCTCTACAAACTCCTCCCGATCCAAATCGAATCCCCACAACACTCAGAAGTAAGAACAATGATTACAAGGCTACGAAGAGCGAGAACGACGAGCAGAGATTACTTGAATGCGATCTCCTTCGAAAAACGACCTTCAATCCTCCTTCTTCTCTCCGAAGTTGTAATGGCACTCTTGCCTCCTTCCTCTCTCTCTCTTTTTGTGTGTTGTACAATGATTAGGGTTAGGAATAACCTAATATTAACTCTCCTAATCCCGCAGCAAAATTTGGACCGTTTGATTAGATCCAATGGTGAAAAATTACCCCAAATTTTCGCTCAGTCCCGACGACACAGAGTTCGGCCAAAACTCTGTGTCGGGCAACCAGAACCTACCAGCAACATTCTGGAACCAAAAAGCAGAATTCGGACAGAATTCTGTATGGGGGCATAATTCGGGCAGAATTCTGCCTTCCCTGTTCCAGAATGTAAAAATATGGCTCCCGAGTTTCTTCTTCGTCTCCGAATGGCCTCGTCACCTCCCCGAGCTTCTCTGACACACGGATGGTGCTCGTCGCACTCCGGGGTCTTCTCCACATAGGTTGGGAACTCCACCCACTCCAACAAATCTTTCCCTTCACAACTATGGGGAGGATATCGTCATCCCGACGATCTGCCTACAGTACTCAAACTTCCCCCTTGGTAGAATCTTCGTGAACATATCAGCTCCGTTGTCATCTGTATGAACCTTCTCAAGCTCCGCGTCCTTCTTCTCAACCACATCCCGTATCCAATGATACCGAGTCTCGATGTGTTTGGACCGGCTATGAAACATCTGATTCTTCACAAGGTGAATAGCACTCTGACTGTCGCAAAGCAAAGTATACTGCTCTTGCTTCAGTCCCATTTCCTGCAGCAGCTTCTTCATCCACAACAGCTCCTTGCAAGCCTCCGTCGCCGTAATGTACTCTGCCTCTGTCGTCGACAAGGCAACACACTTCTACAACCGTGACTGCCACGACACCGCTCCTCCCGCAAACATCATCACATAGCCCGAAGTCGATCGCCTCGTGTCTACATCTCCATCCATATCAGCGTCGGTATACCCAACCAGCTTCGGCTCGTCACCACCAAAGGAAAGTCTCCAACCAGCAGTGTCCTGAAGATATCGTAGAATTCACTTGACCGCACTCCAATGTACCCTTCCAGGATTTGAAAGATACCTGCTAACCGTACCAACTGCATGAGCAATATCTGGCCTCGTACACACCATGGCATACATAAGGCTTCCCACAGCTGAGGCATATGGAACCCGCTCCATATCTTCTTTTTCGTCCTCGGTAGATGGACACTGCTCCTCAGTGAGCTTAAAGTGAACCGCCAGGGGGCAACTCACTTTCTTCGACCCGTCCATACCGAAACGCTGAAGTACCCGGTGAATGTACTTCTTTTGGGACAAGTGTAGCAGCTTGGACTCTCTCTCTCGGCTGATCTCCATCCCAAGAATAGTCTTCGCCGCGCCCAAATCCTTCATAGAGAAGGCCGTGCCCAGTTGGCGCTTCAGCTCCGCTATCCTAGTAGCATTCCGACGCACTAATAGCATATCATCAACATAGAGCAATAAAATGATGAATCATCATCGGCAAAATATCTCACAAATACACAGTGATCCGACGTCGTCCGTGCATAACCATGCTCCCCCATAAACGACTCAAACTTTCTGTACTACTGCCTCGGAGCCTGCTTCAGACCATACAAGCTCTTCCTCAACCGGCAGATTAAATGTGACTGCCCTTCTCACAGAATCCCTCTGGCTGCTCCATGTACAACTCCTCCTCAAGATCACCGTGGAGGAATGCCGTCTTCACATCCATCTACTCGACCTCCAAGTTGAGACTGGCTGCTAATGCTAGCACCACCCGAATAGACGAATGCTTGACGACAGGCGAAAAGATCTTATCATAATCTACGCCTTTTCGCTGACCGTAGCCTTGACTACCAGCCTCGCTTTGTATCGAGGGCGAGTAGCATCATCCGTCTGCTTCACTCTAAACACCCATCGATTCTTCAAAGCCTTCTTGCCCTTTGGCAACCGCACCAGCTCATAAGTAGAATTAGTGTGCAAGGAACTCATCTCCTCCTGCATGGCCTCCATCCACTCCTGCCTGTGTTAGTCTTCCATAGCCTCTGCAAAGCTTTCGGTCTCTCCCCCGTCAGTCAATGGCACATACTCATCCGGTGAGTATCTCGTAGATTGTCGACGATCTCTGTCGCTCCTTCTCAATGGAGCCACTGGTGCTGGCTGTATACCAACAGCCTCCTCCCCTTCAGGAACTGCCTCTCCTGCATGCTCATCCTCCTGAGGGACACCCTGACCACCATCAGCAGGCTGATGATCAAGGTTGGGAGCTACTCCATGTACTGGCTCCCCCATAACTGGATCCTCTGCGATGTCCTCTAGAAACTGCTCGAAGCGAAATAACTCTAACTCAGGCAATTCCTCAGCCTCAGAAAGCGTCTCGAAATCCTGAGTGTTGGTCATGGTCTGATCCTCGACGAACACCACGTCCCTGCTTCTGTAGAGCTTTCTTCCCACCGGGTCGTAGAGTCTATAGCCAAACTCATCCTGACCGTAGCCGACAAAGACGCATCGCCTCGTCTTCGGCTCAAGTTTGGTCCTCTCGTCCTTCGGTACATGCACGAAGGCCTTACAACCAAACGCCCGTAGGTGATTGTATGACGGCTCTTTGCCGTACCATACTTTGTCAGGCACATCACCCTGCAAAGGAGCACTAGGAGACAAATTAATAACATAAGCAGCTGTGAGAAGAGCCTCACCCCAATAACTGCCCGACAAGTTTGCTTCTGACAGCAAATACCGCAACCTCTCCATCAGTGTCCTGTTTATACGCTCCGCTACACCATTGAGCTGAGGTGTCTTTGGCGGAGTCTTCTGGTGTCGTATCCCCTGCTCTCTGTAATACGTATCAAAGGGACCGATGTATTCGCCGCCATTGTCGGACCGAACACACAATAACTTCTTGTCCGTCTCTCTTTCAACATAGGCCTGAAACTCTTTGAAAGTAGGCAGCACCTGATCCTTGGTCTTTAAGGCATAGACCCAAACCTTCCTGGAATAGTCATCGATAAAGGTTACAAAGTAAGAAGCACCACCAAGAGATTTTACCTTCATAGGACCGCAGACATCCGAGTGAATCAACTCGAGCGATGCCGGCTTCCTCGAACTTGGGTGACTTTGGAAAGATACCCTATTTTGCTTCCTAGCTAAACAGTGCGTGCACTTCTCCAACTTTGTAGACTTGAGCCCCGGAATCACCTTCCTGTTCACCAAGTAGCTCATCCCCTTCTCGCTGATATGGCCGAGCCGCCTGTGCCACAACTCGGTAGACGCATCACTGACTGCGTTCACCTCCTGTGCCCCCTGTGCGCTCCCCTCCATATAGTTGAGACCAGACTTCTTGCTTCCTCTGGAAATCACCATCGAACCCCTGGAAAGCTTCCACTGACTGTTCCCGAAGAGACTGAAGAATTCCTCGTCATCTAACCTTCCAACCGACACCAGGTTGAAACGGATATCAGGGACATGACGAACATCCTTGAGAACAAGAACTGCAACCCGTCTTCGTTCTCAAAATGCACATCTCCAACGACAACCGCCTTCGACACATCTTCGTTGCCCATCTTCAACACTCCACAGTCATCTGTAGTGTAAGTGGCAAACAGTGCCCTGTTGTGAGATACATGTGCTGAAGCCCCTGAGTCCACCAGCCAAGAATTATCATCGCAGGCGAGGTTTGTAATGACCTCATCACCTACGACGATCACATCGCCTCCATGTATCGAGACCGCCGCTGTAGTGTTCTCTTCTTGCTTTTCCTTGTCGCCCTTCTTCTCTCTCTTCCAAGTAAAACAGTTCCGCTTGATGTGGCCCTTCTTACCACAATGGTAACACTCTGAGTTCTCGTAACGACCCTTGGACTTTCCCTTGCTCTTGTCTCTGCCATCACCTGGACCCCTGCTTTTGCCCCTTCCGCGGCTCTCTGAAACCAATGCCTCTGAGTGGTGGGATGCGGATGAAGTGCCCTGAGAACGTCTCCGCATCTCTTCATTCAGTACCCCGCTCTTGGCAAACTCTAGACTGACCACGTCCTCTGGAGCAGAAGCGATCATAGATACTCGTACGGTCTCCCACGAGTCTGGTAATGTACACAGCAGCCATAGTTCCTGAACTTCGTCGTCGAACTTGACTCCCATTGAAGACAGCTGGTCAACCACGCCCTGGAAATCACTCAAGTGATCCTAATAGACGCCCCATCTTTGTACCGCAGACCCATCATCGTCCGGATCAGGAACAACTTGTTTATCCCGGTCTTCTTCGCGTACAGAGATTCCAGCTTATCCAATAACGTCTTCGCGTGCTCAATATTGGCAACGTGGTTGTACACGTTCTCGTCAATGAACTGCCTGATGTATCCGCACACCTGTATATGCTCGAATTTCCGATCCTCCTCGGATTTATCACTGGGCTTCTCGGATGCAAATACGGGCAGATGCAGCTTCTTGACGAACAACAAATCTTTCATCTTACTCCGCCAATAGTGATAGTTGGTGCCGCTCAGGTTTACCATGCGCACCGACTTCGCGTCCATCTCTCCTCTCTAGTTTCTGTCAACTCCTGACACCCTTCTAAATTCTAGAACCTGGCTCTGATACCACTCTGTTGGGAAAGAAGCGCGGAAACCTTTCCGCAAACTAGAGAGTACCTGCGAGAGAACCGAGCAGACAACGCACAAACCAAAACACCAAACACAATCACGCAGACACAGAGAATTTTTGACGTGGAAAACCCTTACGGAAAAAACCACGGGACGATCAGAGTCCAATCCTGAGAAGCCTCCACTAATGGAATAGAAGAATTACACCCTCTACAAACTCCTCCCGATCCAAATCGGATCCCCACAACACTCAGAAGTAAGAACAATGATTACAAGGCTACGAAGAGCGAGAACGACGAGCAGAGATTACCCGAATGCGATCTCCTTCGAAAAACGACCTTCAATCCTACGTCTTCTCTTCCGAAGTTGTAGTGGCACTCTTGCCTCCTTCCTCTCTCTCTTCTTGTGTGTTATACAATGATTAGGGTTAGTAATAACCTAATATTAACTCCCCTAATCCGTATCAAAATTTGGACCGTTTGATTAGATCTAATGGTGAAAATCACCCCAAATTTCTGTTCAGCCCCGACGACACAGAGTTCGGCCAGAACTCTGTGTCGGGCAACCAGAACCTACCAGCAACATTCTGGAACCAAAAAGCAGAATTCGGGCAGAATTCTGTATGGGGGCAGAATTCGGGCAGAATTTTGCCTCCCCTGTTCCAGAATGTAACAATATGGCTCCCGAGTTTCTTCTTCATCTCCGAATGGCCTCGTCACCTCCCCGAGCTTCTCTGACACACCGATGACGCTCGTCGCACTCTGGGGTCTTCTCTACATAGGTTGGGAACCCCACCCACTCCAACAAATGAGGCCTAAGGCCTCGTTTGGTTCACGGAAAGGAAATGAATTTCTTTGTATTTTTCATGGGAATGGAAAAGTAGGATTTCTGTCATATTTTCTTTTCTTTGTTTGGTAAAACAAGAAAACTACCTAGAAAAGAAAAGTAAAATATAACAATGTTCCAATCATATCCTTACCTTTTAAAATAAAAATAACATTATAAAAAATAATATAATGATAAAATAAGCAATGATACATGGTTACTTTTGTCATAACTTTTGCAAAAAATATTGGAAAAGGAGGAGAAAAAATCAATCTCATGGATCTTGAGTGGAACCATATTCCCACCAATTTTTTCCTTTGTCAGAAAATTGATTCTCAAGTTTGTGGCTACCAAACAAAGGAAAGAAACAACTTTCCTTTCTTAGTTCCTTAAATCCGTGAACCAACTAGGTCTAAGATTGTGTTTAGCAGGAGGAAAAGCTAGATAAAAAAATGGAGAAAAAAGTGGAGGAAGTGATTCATTTTTTTTTCTTATTTTGTTAGGAAGGAAAAGTAGAGAGAAGGAAAAGTGAAGGTATTAGATTTTTTTTTCCAAACCTAAGAAATTCAATTCCACCAAAAGTGAGAGAAAAAGTGGAAAAAAATGGATGTGTATCCTAATTTACAATTATATCCTATAGAAATTATATTAGTTAAAAATTGTTCAATGAAGTCAAATGATAAATAAATAATTTAGTTGAGGATATAATTGGTAAAGCATATATTTTTATTTACCTTCATTCCCATTTTTCTTCAGACCAAACAAACAAAAGTTATCTTCTATTTTACATCTTTCCTACCAAACACAACGAAAAAAATTATATTTTTTTTTCCATATGTATGGAAAATATATATCAACTCTTTTTTTTCTCTCACTTTTTCATTATTTATACCAAACGGAGTGTAAATGAGTTTATTTTTTATAGTTTTGTCTTATGGAGTACTTAACATAAATTTTTGAGTGCTTCCACTAAAATTATTTCTTAGTTAACATTCTGTAAGTGCAAAGCATGTGTGGCTAGATTAAAATTATTTCATACCTTTATTCTCCCGCAAGTATTAGGGGTCAACAAATAACGGATTTTAATCCAAAATTGATCCGAACCAATTTGGTCGGTTTTCAGAAATAACGGATCATATTTCAATTTTAAGAATATGGTAATTCAGTTTTTTGGTGCGGGTTGTTGGTTGGAAATCCAGTTCCGACTCGAACCAAAATCTAAAATTATACGTGAAATTACACCTTTACCCCTCCCTTCGTATAGAGGATTATCTCACAATGGTGGCTCATTTTATTCTGTTCAAAATAGGTTGTCTAAAGAGCAAATGGTAGACAACACGATGTGCCATTTAGAGTTGTATCACAGAGAGAGACGTACTTTATGTCACACTTCTAGCAGAGTCCGCAACACTGTTGGGGCATTCGTTTGAGGTTTACCATAATATATCATCCACATACATAAGGGAAATTAAAGAGCACGACTTAAAGTAAATATGCTTTAGTCATACACTTTGCACTTTGGTATTTACTAAGAAGATCACCTCCACTTGGTTGAGTTCTCCTATAACAACAACTATCATGTGAGTATCCAAATATCTCAATTTGAGGCATTGTAAAGGAGAAAGTACCGATCACCGTTAGCATGGGACAATTTTGGAGAGCGAAAGATGTTGGGATCAGAGATGATCACTCGACACTTGATAAAAAAAATGGTCCAAAAATAGACCCACGACCTTTTTTGCCTTTGATCATATATTTGATTGAATTGGTTTTCAATATATGAGATATCTCCATATATGGATTTCTAATATATGGTAAACCTACATAAAATTAGATTTACATATATGGACACATGTCATACTATATAAAGGTGTCTAATGGTTCTTATTGAGACATCCCATTGTGCTCAATGAAAGTTGTTGAATAAGTTTGACACAAGAGAGCTAAAGTTATTGAATAAGTCAACACAAAAGTTTGAGAAATTTTTTTATTTACCTTTGTGGTAGAGAGTTCTTGAGAGCAAGAAGAAAAGTGTTAGGAAAGCTATTGTAATTCATTTTCTTTTTCATAGTGGAACTAAATCACCTTCGTCCGTGGAAGTAGGTATTTTCGTCGAACCACATAAATGTTTGTCTTTGCGGTTATGAATTTTCTCTAATGTGTTCTCTGATTTCTTGGATTTATTTCCGCCGTGTCCTAACAAATTGGTATCAGAGCTTTGAAATAATAGCAAGGTATCCGACAAAGTTCTCAGAAAAAGTTAATTGGGTAGATTCTTGAGATGGCTCCATTAAGCAAGGTTGGGAAGTATAAAATTCAGAAGTTCAATAAGAAGAATGATTTTGGCTTTTGGAAAATCCAAATAAATGATGTTTTATACCTAAAAAGTTCACAAGGCTTTACAGGAAAAGTCCAAGAAGCCCGCAGACATGACCAATGATGATTGGGACGACATGAATCTCGAAACATGTGCCGCTATTCGTCTGTATTTGAAAGGGATGTTGTGTACTCTGCGAAAGACGAAATCACCGTCGCTAGGCTCTCGCTGAAGTTAGAATTACTCTACATGGCGAAGACTCTTACCAACCGACTTTATATGTTAAAGTCGCTCTACATATTAGTAATGGAGGAAGGTACGTCAATTTGAGATCATATCTCAAAATTCAATCGAATTATTTTTGACTTGAAAGATGTTGACTATCACGATCCGCACTCTGTTTAGGGGGCACGAGAACGTAGGTACGTACAACCTACGTCGCAATGTCGGCGGTAGAACGCTGTATAAGTCATCTATAATATCTAACATCTAACAACAAGATATATAAACCTGTCATCTCCGTACGAAGGTATAATATAACATCTCTACTATAATCTCAATCACAAGTCTAATTAAGAAGATAGAGCACGATATGGAATCAGATAAAATGAAGAAAGTAAAATAAATATTAGAGTTATCACAACACACAGTAGATGTCCAACAAAAATAAATACAAATCCAGAATATAAATAAGTCTCAACTAACAATCGGAACAATCCGATACAACTTGAAAACTAATAGTTCTAAACTATATCTAGGGCAATATCTACTGAGCATGATCCTCCTCAAACTCCTGCGTGCCACCTTCGTATGCCTCGTAGAAGGTAGGACAGTCATCTATATCATCTGTAAAATTTTGTCAACATATCCAGTTAGGATGGAAAGAGCACATCACCTCTAACAGTTTAAAATAATTGACAAGCACCATGAGTATGAAATAATAATAAAATTCTTGATGATCAAGTTATAGAGGTAATGTATAATGAAAAGACAAGTGTATAAAGAACATATGAGAACAAGCAGATATGTAATAATGGTAAACCTGTCATGCAAGGTATGTAATAGACAACTTAGAGGATTTGTGTTTTGACCAGTGATTTAAAATACCAATTTGTCATATAAACGGCTAGAGGGAGATATCCAGCAAACCATACACCTACGTGTGTGGCCGCTATTATTCATGCAAGATCAATGGAATAGAAAGGGTATGTTCACATGTCTCCTAGGTATTTCTCCACCCGACTAGTACACATGGAATCCAGGTTCTTTGACACGCATATCATTATTCGTGGTAGATGCATTAGTCATGATTTACATTATTCGTGATAGTCATGAAACCACGCATCTCCATTCAAGGAATCCATAAAATACCAATCCGTGAGTCCATCGTGTCAAAATCAAGATGGAGCATTAGTATAACATGCATCACAGGATATATCAACATAATAAAACTATCAGAGAATATACTCGCCTGTCGTCCAGAGCAATGAATATGAATCAAGCCTCAAAGTGGAGTCACAAAGCCTATAGATGAGATACATGTGTTAAATGGGTGTTAGATAGTGTTAAACATGGTTTTCTAGTGAGTGATATGCAATCTAGGTCAAATCTAGGTCAATTTAACCCATATCAAGTCATTACTTTCCTATGATATATCATCTTAGGCAAATAGATAACCCACTACCTTAGACAAATAGGGAAACTCTATACCTTAGCTAATAGGGAA
Source organism: Iris pallida (assembly GCA_029216955.1). Taxonomy (NCBI): domain Eukaryota; kingdom Viridiplantae; phylum Streptophyta; class Magnoliopsida; order Asparagales; family Iridaceae; genus Iris; species Iris pallida. Next base: position 14,187 of record JANAVB010042440.1, read on the forward strand.
ATACACTATCTTAGTTATTAGGTAAACCATTACCTAAGCTATAGATAATATCATATCCTAGGTTGATTAGGTAATTACCCATTACCTTAATCTAATAGGTAAATCCCTAAATCTTAATCTAAAATAGGAAAACCACATTACCTAGACTATTTGTAAACCATTACCTATATTGATTTTTGTAATGCCATTACCTAGAGTGGATAGGTAAGCCCTATCTTCACTTAGCTTAAACACCCAAAACCCCCAACTCCTTAACATCTCAAACCAAGGGCCTTGGTCCAAAGCCAAATGCCTAAAAGGTGAGGATCCCCTGTTGCCATGCAGCAAGGCAAGATGCTGCTGCTGCTTGTGCTTGCATTTGCTGTTGCTCCTGCTGCTTGTGCTTGTATTTGCTGCTGCTACTGCCGCCAAGACATGGCTGCTGCCATGCCATTGCAAGCAAGGCAAATGCAAAGCAATTGCCTGGGCATGCTGTAGGGCAGCTCACTGCTGCTGCTGCAACAAAGTAAGTCGCATGCAAGCAATGCCTAGGCAAGAGCCAACTCCTGATACTCACCAATATTCTAAGCAAATACCCTAACTTAGCACTAGGACTGAACACATCAAACACTCTTCTAGAACTGATACCACTCATTCAAACTTGGTTTCACTCACACACTCTATATCCACCTTCATCTCTATTAAACATAACTGATACAAGGTTCATTTCATTGCATGTCCTGCTTATTCCCTAACCTGTAAGTCCCCACTGCTCGAGTATAGGCCAAAGGCCTAGCCCCCCTTCTTGCATCACCTTCAATGTGATACCTCACAAGTCTCTCTTATCCATGTCACTGATACTCTAATGTATTAGTCCTAATAGATGCCTCACATAAATGTCTAATCTGAAAACGAAATGGGGTTTCAGTCCCCCATATAGTTCCTCTCACTTATGGACAATACTCTAACTCACTTCGACACTAAGGGATACTCCTAGGATACTTAACTCTGATACACTGGCCAACGGCCAAGCCTCTGCAGTTGTCAAATGGCACTACCCTACCCTCACATATGGAATGGCCAAGTGGCCTCATGCCTGTAGCTGTAGAGATGGGGTTAAGTCCCCTACCTGTACTGCAAAACAGATGCCAAATAGCCTGTTGTACCTAAAGTCCAGATCCTCCTATATCGTTTCTCATGTTATACAAATACTCTACAACAAATTTCTTTATCTGATACCCGATCCCCTCTCTAGGCAGCATTCACACTAGGATACACTAGGATACCTATAACACTGACACTCTAATCACTTGGACACTCACTGGTACTAAATTTGGACACCCACACACACTAAATACACACTACTGTATACCATACACTCACTCTCACCTAAACCAAATGCTCTGGTACTAACTACTGCTATATGGACTGATACATAAACTGATACCAACCCACCTATTCCTAGATACTTCTGATACCACATACACCCAACTCAAAACCCCTCTCTGATACCAAAGCCACAGCCCATGGCCAAGTGAAATGCTCTCCCTCTTATACTAACTGATACAACTAATTCTCATTATCCTCTATTCTCAGAACACTCAAATCCTATTTTAGGATACTCATGATACATATCCAAACTCAAAGCCTAAACCAACTGATGCCAAGTGGCCATATGCAACTTGCCAAAGCTGCAACATGGCCAAGCCACTACAACAGTTGCATTACAAAACCTGCAGATGCAAGCTGCTGCTCTACCCTCTCATACTCTCAAATCTCAAAACCACAACCAATTGCCAAATGACCAAATGGCCAAGCCAACTCGAGCCACTCAAAGCCAACACGTTGTTGTTGCTCTGCAAGACATTGGCCAAGCCTCAAATAACCCGACCACATTCCTTAAGATATATGGTCTAATACACACACTACTTACTCGAAGACCAAGCTAAGCGCAGCGATTATAACACCGTATAAAGTGCCAAGGATGAATGTGCAAGTGGCAGAGTACTGTACAGTGTTCATGGCCATGGGAGCCAAGCAGTGCACAGGGAAGAGAGGGGTTCGACTACATAGTTTAAACCCTGCAGGCCATGCCATGGCTCGAAGCCCCAAGCCCTAGACTACATGTCAGACATGTGTCCCATCCATACGTGTCAGCATCAAGTGTTATTGTGTCGTGTCGAGGAAGATCTGACCCTCGAGCAGCAGGGGATACACTGTTCATAGTGTATTCCCTGGCCGAGCATCCCTTCGACCAAAAACACCTATCAAAACCCAATTTTATGCTAACACCCACGTTTCCCCTATCTTTGAACTTAACAAAACCAATGGACAAACCTTAAATCCAAGTGGCCAAATGCCACACATTGGCCTAAGCCAAAGACTAGCCAATGGGCAGTCCAAGACAAGGCCCCATGCCACTGCTCGACCAACCCAGAGGCATCCCCTATTATCTTCTAACAAGGCAAAGCCAAGTGCTCATAATAAAAATAGTAAGCTGCTGCAGTACAATTATTGTTTCTCTCATTACATCCTCCCACTATGTTATAGACTATCATTAAACATATGCAATCACACCTCCCCCTCTATAACATTTAGGAAGCATATAAATACCTATAAATGAAGAACCAAGCTATAGACATGCCAACAAATCTAAAAACAGGACCTACATTGTTATTGTGACATTTTCATAAATACCTTGGGGGTCAAATTCGTAGCTCTTCTCAAATGGACACAAAACTCTGACCAGCCATCACTATAGGAGTCACTAGGACCTCACACTAGTTCCTATTGGTCATGGGTAAGGTCTGCTACATGAATGCATGAAATTGGATCATAGAAATGCAAGTTTAGAGGGTTATACTTATGTAGGAAGGAGCCTACACCAAGCTCCATGAATTTGGGGAAGATGGATTGAGAAGGAGCCTTCAAATCCTTGCTAAAGCCTTCTCCTAGCCTCCTTGATCTCCCCCAAGCTTTTGCCCAACGAATGGAGAAGGAGGAGGAAATTTAGGGAAGTTTGGAATAGAGGAAAGGATGGAAACCCTAAATTAATGGTGGCTGCCATTTGGGGTTAAATGGGGGTTAAATAGGCTCTAGAGTAGCCCTAATCCTTTTATTACACTTAGTATTAAGTAGGCCCTTAAGTGGGCTAAGTGGTTTGGCCCTAATCAAGACTTGTGTTCAACCTAACCATGAATAGAGTCTAATTTATCAACTAGTTGGTCAAGTCAAACTAAATGGGGTCTACCATGACTAATGATTAGTTAGACTATTAATAATTACAACTATTATATTAAAACAAGAAAAAATATACTCAATTCGTAAAATGACAGAAATATCCTTGTCCTAGAAAAGTGGTAGTGATATTGACATACATGAAAATGATGATTGTTTGGCACTAATCCTGTTATTTTCTTTGCCCGATGTTTGCAAAAACAAAAAGTTTATAACAAACTTACAAAAAGAGTACAAGAGTACAATTGAATTCTGGGAAAGTACAACTATAGGAATCTGATCAGAAGACGATTAATTTATCCCTTAGACTATGTGAACTTGAAGACTAGAGACTCTGGAGAATGCAGCAGCAATTTTGCAAGAGTTCCTGATCTCTGTGTTGCTTTGATAATGATTGGAAACTCTATTTATAGAGTTCTGAAAATAACTGTTTTAGCAGTTATTCTGATGTACGCGAGGTTGAACTGTGCCACTTTGGATTGCGCCAACCTTATGTTGTGCCAACTTCTATTCAGTTACACAATCGTGTACTAACTGTATTTAGACGCGTGGTATCATGTGATTAAGATGCGCATGGTCGTGTACAGAGTAGTGGACACATTTTGAGAGATTAGTGGCATGTGCACCACGTCATCTTGTAAGTTGTCTCAACTTTATCAGGTTGTGCGAGCTTCAGTCAACAAGTCAAACTATGCCTGATTGGGTTGTGCCTAGACGCAACTCAGTGCATAGGTCCGTGGCAGCATTTGAATGTATTTGGAGAATTTGTTCTGATTGCGCCTAGGTGCAACTCACAAAGTGTACAGGGAATCTATTCGGATTGTGCCTAGGCGCAACTTGCAGGATGTGCAGGACAGCTGTCAACCAAATCTTCTCGAGTGGCACGCTTTGAGAGATTCGAAGAGATTTTCTTCGTTTATCGTACTATCAGCTGTCAGTGCTGTCAGGCAATGATGGCAATTAATGTCAGATGCCACGTAGGCTCGGGCGCAATGTGATTTGGGCACAGTCTGTTGTCAGGCACAACCTAATCAGTGGCGCAGGTTTGATCTTTAAGTTTCAAAATAGTGGCGCAACTTGATTTCTGGGACGCAACTTGATTGCTGGGTAGTAAAAACATGGCATAACTTGATTTTTAGGCTCTACAAGACCCCCTTCAAAGTTTTCAAATTTTGAAATTTTACAAAACTTCAAAATACTTTGAATCATAATCTCGCACAGTCTGTCATAAGTTGTTACGATTTTTCATGCACAACTTAAGGCGACTATTAGGATTCTGTCTTTTTAGGCTATAAATAACCCATGTTTAGCCCATTATAACTCTTTACATTTGCTTCTAATCTTCTTTGAATCCTTGCGACCTTCTTCTCTGATTATCTCTCGACAACATGGCCCCCGAAGACCGTCGCCAACAAAGGGAAGGGTGTTGCCGCCCCCATCGACTCATGCTCTCGCGTGCCTCAGTATGCGGCACCCTCTTCTCGAAGAGGGACGGCCAACCCAGCACTGGAAGGTGATTAGGGACGAACAAATTCAACCTATGGATGATGATTTCATCTCTAATTGACTTGCGCCCCTCTTTTTAGAATGTGGTGCATCACAAACTTTGCGCCACCCCTTCTTAGGGTGTGGTTGCTTTTTTTAACACTGTTCGTTCTTACGAACTGTGTTGCGCATGCTATTGCATAACTTAGTTTTTTATGCAATCAAAAATATTGTATAACTAAGTTGAGGTACAATTCAGTATGTGGCGCAACCTGAGATGTTGCGCAACTTAAGTTTCGCGTAACACAGTATGTGGCGCAACTCAGGTTGTCGTACAACTCAGAATGTTGTGCAACTTATTTGTTGGCGCAACTTAGGATGTTGCGCAACTCAGAATGTCGTGCAACTCAGGATGTTGCGCAACTTAATTGTTGGCGCAACCTAGGATATTTGTGCAACTTAATAGTTTGTACAACTTAATTGTTTTATTTTTTAGAAAGTTGCACACTCTTGTTGCTTCTAATTTTTTTTATTCATGTATTTTTTACAGTTGATCTTAGGGAAGACCCTAATGCTGAAAGATTTGCTTTAGCATTCAATGTTCTGAAATACAAGAAGAATTTGTCTCATGTCACATTTCCTCAGTACGATAGTCCGGAAGTACGAAGAACCCTCCTTATTGCCCAAGAGAATCAAACCCTGCTGAACTTAATGAACGGAGAACCTCTTACAAGTTTGGATACTGTAGTCCACAAGAAACCTGCCTTTCTTTTTGGAGATGCCATCAAGAAGACTCCCAGCCCAAGATAAGAAAAGAGCAGAGAATTTTTACAAAGAAGAAGGATAAAGTCATATACCTCACGGAAATATTAAGGTCTATGGCATTATCCCAATATGCTTTTGCCAGCTATCCCAGAAGAATGTCATGGGATCTGACTCCTATTCAGTAGGTGAGAGTCGGTAAAATCTGTTACAAACTGGGTCCGAAGAACAGGGACCTCTTTTACAGTACCTCTAAAAAGTGCAGTACACATTTAAGAGGTTTGAAGCCGAGCTGCATCCCTCCCGAGGATTCCGATCAGAATACCCATTTTTGCAAATACGTTTGCAAAAGTTGAAGGAAGATATCCAGACCGCGCTATGCGTATGAAAGGTCTGGTAAATCCGGAGATGAAGCGTTGGAGTAGTTTGTCTATTTGGATTTTGGATCAATTCAAGGACAAGCTCCTCGATCTGGTTCTCTATAATGCCATCTGGACTACAGTATATGGCGTTCGCCCGAATGCTCATATGTTCTTGGCTCTAGTAGAGAGGTACAATGAAAGCACTGGGACTTTTATGACTCCCCATGGAGAAATGGGATTTGCTCTTCATGAGATGGAATATCTCTCTCACTACCAATGGACGATAATCCATACGAAGAGTATGTGTCCATAAATGATGAATTGGATGCTATGGCAGAGGAGAACCCTCAGATGATCGCAGTTTTCCAAGAATTATTGTGTCACTATAAGATCTGCTCGCTCTACTACAAAAGTGCCACTGCGGGAACTTGTTATACGACCAAGTGGATGCCTTATCTCTTCTTCGGTCATGCACGGGGGACAAGCCACTTGAAAATCAAGCATGTGCTCCTCGTTTCTTTGAACCCTTCAATCAGAGCGACATGCAGTATCTGATGGAGCAACATGATCATGGAGATGTCACGCTAGATAAGGATTTACATCCGTTCAAGGCTGGCGACACTCTTCAGAGTTACCTTAGATAGGGTTACAGACCTATGTCTCAAGAGGCCCAGCTAGCGGGTTTTCTATCTTTATGGCTACGGCGCTTTATAGTTCCAGGAGCCAGTGCAGTCGACGATTCCATCGGGGCGTCCTGTTTGCTGCAGCACGTCTTGTCTTTGGATACAAGATGGATATCTGTAACCACCACTTTTCTGAAACGAGGGTAATTTGAACTTTTGTAATTTTTATTATTTAATAATAATATTTAAATTATATTATGATTTTTGGGGTTTTTCTTTAATTATATTATATTATTTAGATGGGTGAATTATGATTTTGGTTGTTGCTAGTTTAACCCTAGAGACTGTTTGACTTAGAGATTAACCATGACCAAGGAGACCCGACCATGTGACTAGATTGGCCAATTGCAATTTTAGGCTAAGGGTATTTTAGTAATTGTGCATTACTTGAATTTTATCAATTTATTAATTAAATTGCTTGTTGTGCGGTTTGATTGGTAGCTGAATTGGTGTTTGGTAGTATAAGTGGTTTGACCTTAGCCAATCATGACCTAGAACCCTAATGTATATTAGAATTAGATTTATTATCATTAGAATTAATTTAGATTTTATTAGTTAATTTTAGAGTGATTAATTGATTTTTAGACATTTTTCTAATAGCCTTTTTAAAGCCTTTTTGACTTAGGCTTTATTAGCAACCTAGGGAGCCCAAGCCCATGCATCTAACCTAACCCTAGAGACCCTAACCTGGCCGCCCACAGGAGTACCCCTCCCCTCTCTTTCATTTGTGAAGCATAGCCTCCACAAGTGAAATCCTAATAGATCTCCTCCTCCAAAAACCCCATTTTCTTCATCCAGAGTCCGTTTCTCCCCAAACGAACTTCGTTGCACTCGTCTAGGAGAGTAGGATCTACTGGAGCATTGTTAGCGAGGAGGAGGAGGCAATTGCTTGAGGGGAATCGACCGACATGACGACCGAGGGACTCCGTTTATTGAGTTTTTGACACTCAATAGGTAAACCCTATTCTACCATAGCTATTCTAGAATTTCTTTCATTTTTGCATCCATATAGGTGCCCTAGACTTGCCCATAAAGTTTTTTAGGATTTTGGGTTCGTTTGATAGCGGTATCGGACAAGTATCGGTCTCACGTTGCACGTATTTGGCAAAATGCCACTTAGAATTGTAAAGTGTTAAATTTTGATTCTGTTTTCACAAAATCCTTCCTTATATAATTTGTATCAACTTTCTTGAAGAAGGATCGAAAATCGACACGATTTCGGCATCCGAACGGACATGGACATGCGTGCACGAGATCCCGTGCACGTCCTGCAGTCTGTGCGTCATAACTCGACGCACAGAGCTCCGTCTTGCGTGAAATTTTATGAGCATGTAGGGAAACCTATGCCCACATGTCCGTAAAATTTCACGATGTTTTGTCGAGCGAGTGCGGAGAAATCATGCGTGCACTGGTCAGCCACACTGTGCACTCGGGCTAATTTTCGTCGCTGAAACGGACTTCGTATGCCGTCTCGACGTGACGGGGACCCGTTCCAGAAGCTGGAACTCGTAGCCCTATACCTAGACTACCCAGGGACTCGATCTCGAGTCGTAGCGTGGCCCGACGCGCGAGCCACGAGCAACGAACTGCGTGCACTAGGGCACGCGCGGGCGCGGGCGCGCGCAGCAGGCCGCGGTGGTTCGGGGCTGTGTGCGTCGCCTCAGTGCGATGTGTCACTGAGTTGTCATATCCTAGACCTATCCCAGGACCTCCCCCAGCTACGTGCACGAGCACGTTGCTTTTCATTGTGTGTGTGCGGCGCTCAAACGAGCGAGAACGCACGCATACGTGCTTATTGTCACGCGGTATCTGGTTTTCCGATACGCGTTCTGTGGACACGACACGGACACGATTTCGAATCCGGGAGTACCCGAGCATATCACGTAGGTTGAGACCAGCGTGTATGCCGAGTTTTACGGGTTTATTTGGTATATTTTGCGTTTTGAGTCGTTTTGTCAAAATTGGGTTTTTCGGGTTCAAAGTTTTGAATAGAAATATGATTTTTCGATCCTTTGACTTTTAGTCCGTATTTTCTGAATTGTTAGTTCATATATGATAATTAGAACTTGCGGGAAGTGATCCGCGGAATTATTACCTATTTGTTTGCCTTTTTCAAACATAATCGGGTTTTCATTGAATTGGAAAATTTGAGATTTATATGATATTTTGATTTCTGAGTTTAATAGCGATAATTTCTGAGTTTTTGGTCCTTGAACATTGTTTAGGACTAGTGGGAATCGACTTTCGGGGTTGATTCATATTTTCTAGCCATTTTTAGGCAATTATGGTATTTTACCTATTCAATGCATAAAATATATGTGTGTATATATATATATATATATATATATATATATATATATATATATATATATATAATAAATCCTTTAAATGCCTAATTTTGAAAATGTGTATTTGAGAGGGTCAAGACTCTGATTTCAGACCTGCGAATTCACTCCAGGTTCGAGTACGACCTTCATTAGCTTCATATTGGGTCTATAATATATATATATATATATATAATATATATATATATATATATATTTTTTACGATAGATTGTGGAATGCTATATATAGAATACTCTTGTAGGCTCATATTGTTTGTTCTCAGATTTTAGACCCTCTACCAGCAATCCAAATCATTGTTCACTCACAAACCATATTTCCTTTCCCAACTTATATATATGTATATATATTGTGTATGTATATATATATATATATATATATATATATATATATATATATATATTATATAATTTGTGTATGTGTACATATATATATATATATATATATTATATATATATATATATATATATATATATATATATATATATATATATATATATTATATATATATTTTCATATATAAATATATATATATATATATATATATATATATATATATATATATATATATATATATATTATATATATATATATATATTATATATATATATATATATATATTTTTATATATATATATATATATATATATATATTAATTGTGATGAATGTATAATATAAGTAATGTAATATATTCTTGTGATATGACTATATGAAGAGTTTGGACAAATTAGGTTCGTCGTTAGGAGCCTAGTTCGGTCGAATTGGCCGACAAGTTGACCAAGTTGACAAGAGTCAACTTTGGGTCAAACTTGATCCAAATCGACGCAAACGAACTCCGAATGACCTGAAATTTTGTGTATGACCTAGAAATTAGTAGACGGACTAGTTGACCCAGGTTTGACCAGTGTTGACCAGGTTTGACCAGAGTTGACCGAGGGTTGAATTTGACCAAAATGGACCTAGAAGCTTGTAGTCTTATATTGTAGCTATTTCTTTTGATATTTTAGACTTGGTTGTGACATGTTATACTTTAAATAGGTTTATATTGCCCCAATTTAGCTACACTTCATCATCAGCAGTTCAGTTTGCCAGACGAGTACATTATCTGATCTTTTCATACTTCTTTGGATATGTTCTCTTGTTATAGACTAGTATACTTGATGCTGATACGATGTTCACACGGATTAGTACCCTATGGATCTTTTCATGCGATGTTATCCCCTCGGATACATTGAGTATATCATGTTCATGTACTTTATCATGGCCATCATGTACTCCATGTATTTATTTATCCATGTGCACTCATGTGTTATTCATATACACTCACGACCATATGAGCTCCATGTATAAAGTAGTTGTTATCCATGTGCAATAAATAACTTGTATTAATCCTTGTGTATTGATTGGGGACAGGGAGAGTATAGTTGGTTATGTGATAATTATCTCCAGTAGGTATCCATGTGCACTCCATAGCTGTATCCATGTGCAACCCAAATCGTTTACATAAGCAATTCATGCTCTAAATTACGTAGAAGGTTACATTTCTCTATTTATCATATTATATCTCATTTTATAGTCTCTCTCTTGTTGATTCTCTTTACAGCGATTCATGTATAGTTTTCTATAGCTTGCTTTATATGTCCAATCCTGATATGAACTGTTGTCAGAGATATGTGCTCGTTCTGTCCTGACTGGACATATTGAAAATTTTACAGGTGATGATGAGGAGTTCTGTCCTACTTATTATGGCATTGGCTTAGATGACACTGGCGACATGGACCCTCAGGAGGATCCAACAGTCGCTGAAGATTTGCCCATAGTCTAGCTGAGACTTAGTATTTATTGTCTTTCTATTTGAGACATTATGAGTTGTACTTGAGATTTATTCTGGTGGTTTACACCTAGACTTCTATTTATGTTGTGACTCTCTTGTGATTATTCTTCTATTCTATTCCATCTTAGTGTCGTAATTGAGTACTTATTATTTACTCTCCATTCGGAGCTTATTCTAGACTGTGTTAGATATTGTGACTCAGGACAGCGTTCTACAGCCGACACTGCGGCATAGGCTGGGGGTATTCACTTCTCGTGCCCCTTTCACTGGGTGCGGGTCGTAACACGTTTTTAGTGGTGGCCCATGCAGGTCAGTCCAATCACAACTAGTATGATTTCGTAGTGGTACTCGAATTAGAGTATCATTACAGCCTGCAGTAGGATATAAGATATAAGTTAAGGTACTCAATCACATTAGAAAAACTCTTATGAATTCTTGCTGCTAATTGTCTCCTTTTGAAAACAACTGTCCTCCTTTGATGATTTCTTCTTTTTCGGTAATTGATTCCTTGTTTGATATGTCTTCAAGATAGTTAAGGAGACACGATTTCATCTCTTCGGTCCATGCAGGACCAGATTCGCATTAGTACGATGTCGTGGTAGTACGACAATTTAGTTGTATTACTACGAGCCTGCTATAGAATATATGAAGTAAAGTGTTAGAATGAGAGGATACCCAATCACTGTTAGGATTTCTTGAGAGATTTTTGGGATGACCCCTGAGAATCTTATTTTGACTTTGATCTGAAATCTTTTTCCTAATTTGATTCACCCATTACTCATTTGATTCACTCATTACTCCTTGTTATTTAATTTGATTTTGATGGATTCATTGTTGACTTTTGAACCTTGTTAATTAGTGTTGACTTTGAGTTTGTATTTAAATATATTTATTTTTTTTTTATTTTATTTGGAAATTAGGGTATAACTTGATAACATATACCTGATAAGGACAGTGAGAAAGGTAAATCTATTTGATTTGTGGAGTTAGAATTAATCGCAGTCATACTGGCTAGCACGACAAGGACGTAGAGCATGATTTTAGATATATTATCCTAGTTATGGAATTTAGATTTTCTTGCAGCCATACCGGTTGGCGAGGTAAGAATTCTAAATAACATGATTATAGGGTGTATACCTTAGTTACAGACTCTATTGTTTATTGCAACTATGCTTACTGGCGTGACAAAATTCTAGCAACATAATTTTAGGAAGACGTGTATGGTTATCAGATTATATCTCAAATTCGTTCATTCCTTTGAACAGATGAGCAAGAACAGGTTTTATCATTATTTCTTTCTTGCCATTATTTCTCGTATTCTTATTTTTTCCTTATCTTAGTTAACTCTATCCCAATTACATCAATCACCATATCATGTCTAATGCTGTCATCTATACTTTGGAACCTTTGAATCTCCATACCTTTTTACCTTGGAAAGGTCAAGAAAGTGACGTAAATTATCTAGCTCGAAAAGGACGTAATTTGTTATCTCATGATAATCTAGGTAGGGATATAAAAGTTGGCCTTTGATATAGAATTTTGAGATAGAGATGTGGTAAAAGTGAGAAAAAAGAGGTTTATATTATCAACCTAGGAACGATCACACACAGAGACTATTTGGATGTAGATAATAAATGCATTTCTTAGGTGACGAGGATTTTCGAGGTCGACAAAGTTGAGGACTTGGATAAATTTGGTTATTGATTCTTGAGACAGTTACCTTAAGGCTATGATGAAATTTAGGGACTTGGTAATGGAGAAGAGTTTTTAACTGTATTCGATGGTAATACGAAATTGAATATGATATTGCAAGAAAATGGCCAAGAGCAGAAAGAACGCAAGGATTTTTTTTGAATTAAAGAATATATAGAGATTTTTGAGAAAATTTTAAATTTTAAGGAGAAATATTTGAGGGTGTACGTTTAAGGAAATATGAAGGTTGAATTTATTGAGAATAAGTTTTGTAAGGTCTAGTAGTTTCAGATTGAACAACACGAGGAGAGTAATTTGAACAAGTTCAAGGATTTCAATAAAAAAAACTCGATTTAGAGGTTTCAGATCTAATTTGAGACAAGTGGAAGAATTTGGATTTAAAGATAATTAAGTGGTTAATATAGAGTGCTAATAATAAAAGGGTATGATTCATGAATAATGTTTAGGAATTTAAGAATTGAGCCTATGATGATCGTGACAAGATCCAGTCTTCATAACAAAATGGTATAAATTCTTGGTGGTAGTCATATAAAGGTTAATTTTCATATTTGGACTTATGAGATAAGGATATGATTGACAAATGATGATTAGATAAGCTTGATGGTATCAGAGAGAGATGATTAATTTGATTTCCCTATGAAACCTTGTCTTCTGTTTTCCCTATCAAAAAAAATTTGACTTATTCCATATTCTTGAATTATCCTTTAAATTTTTTTCAATATCATTGAACCATAACTCCAATGATCATGACCAATCGACTTTGGCCATCTTTTCTTATCATATTAAAATAAGGGTCGTACTCAATTGAATTAAATTTAATTGTGACCTAGATTCCATCCTTGGATGCTCGTGCTCAGACTTTGATAACCTTGTTCCCCATCTTTCCAAAATCTTGATTTACCAAGAGATTGATCAACTTAGATCGTGCCGAGACTAACTTTTCTTTTATATATATCGTATTGGATTTCAATGTTCGTGCTTTAAACTTTCGATTTGGATCATCTTTAAAATAGTAACCCTATATAGTTAATTCCAGTTGTTTTTTTATAATCACTAGTTTTCATATAGGATGATAGACTGCCTTACAGCCCAAAGATTTACTATTTTTTGTTTTCTCTTATCTTTTCTAGGATGGCACCCACGACCAAAGTCTGTCCCCAGTGCACAGCTGCAATTTTTGATGAGACCGAGTGTAACGCCCCAGTCCCAAAATAAGTAGGACCAAGTACGTAGACATGCCAGCTGTATACGTACGAAATACATGGACCTCGTGTATACATAAGCTGTAAATGTAGTACTCCAAGACAAACTAATCTCATCCACAAAATAAATAATGATATAAAGCAACTTTGAGTTTGTTATGTACAAATAGTTGGGCGGAGACAAAGTC